>NQII01005552.1:138769-157119 GCA_002778355.1 Clitarchus hookeri
CAGTCATGAAAGGTAACATCAGAGGCGTAGCGCATGTTTTTAAATGGGAACGAATGATGGTGCATGTATTATTTTAATTATTCAAACGTGGAGGGATTCTCCCCCAAAAATTATGATATAATAAATATATTTTAGAATATTTTTCGTTTCATATCGGTGTATCAGCCCAGCCTGGAATTCAATTATAAGTACGTGGGAAAATTTGAAACGTACATTAGACGGGTTGTTTTCTCCGTGGTGGAGTCTACGTAGGACAGGTGGACAAAAATTATATAGTCGGTTAAGTACACTCATCTGTTTCATTCCCTACCTATTCGAATTCCATATCGTCGAACTTAACCACCAAAAAACAGAATCTGCTAAATTAATTGCTGCTAGTTTAATTCATAAAAAAAGGTTGGGGGGGGGGTTCAGTTCTCAGGGATATAAATAATTTTATTTGACATTTTCTGATAACAATTAATGTGTAATTTGCAAATAGCTAGGAATCAGTATGAAATGCACTGAAGTAATTTTCAACTGGATAGTATAACATACGCCAAGAAATCCAGGTGAAAATTATGTCTCAGAACCTAACAACTCGTTCTTGCTGACAGTCGCAAACTTCTTCCTTCTCTTTTCCTGCCGAAGAACTGCCTTGAGAAGATAGAAGGAGGGAACACTATATTGGGTATTGAAATCACTTACATTTTAGATAGACGGGTAATGTNTGCCTTGAGAAGATAGAAGGAGGGAACACTATATTGGGTATTGAAATCACTTACATTTTAGATAGACGGGTAATGCGAACAGCAAAACGTTAAACAGAGTAATTAATTTAAATTGTTTGAACAGATAACGGTCATTTATAAATTAAATATTTTATTTAACTAATTATTTTAGTTTTCTTATCTTTAACATTACTATATTTGTAACTTTCGCAGCCAAAGGGAAGAAAAAAAATTAATTAATTTTTAAATAACAACAAATAAAATAGTTCAGATAATATTAATCAATTTAAACATAGAAACCTAGTAATCTATAATAAAACGAAGTTGTAGCTCTTAAATTGGCTGCAATTCATACCTTATTTGGCCAACACTGCAAAAAAACCAGAAGTAAGATATTACCACTGAGCTGCAACTCTATCTTTCCCGTTTTGTGCATTGACTAGTGTTTTTAGTTCTACTTCTCATGGCGTTCCCTGGCGCCAAAGCTAAACAGAGAGAGAGAGAGAGAGAGAGAGAGAGAGGAACATCTTCATTAGTTATCTAGCTGACTTTACGCTGGCGTTACATGCATCAATATAGAGCGAAGAAAGGTACTGTTTGCTCCCACCTCATCCATTAACTTACGTATCCGTGCGAAACGCTGGCTCACTGTGGCGTGTGGCTCACTCTCTGGTTAGATAAACTGTATATTAACGACGAAACAGGACGGGGGGAAACACGACTGTTGGATGTTAAATGTTGCACCTCTATGTTGCAGAAAGTTTGCATACAACTGGCACTATAAAACAATTTTTAACGAAATTATTAAATATTTATCAAGGGAACGTTGGCCGCTTGGGCGTCTTATGACGCCACGTCACTGGGTAGCACATGGGGCCCCAGAATATCCACTTACCGNGAACGTTGGCCGCTTGGGCGTCTTATGACGCCACGTCACTGGGTAGCACATGGGGCCCCAGAATATCCACTTACCACCGTTCATTAAATGACGCCCGTAATTAGCAGTGGTAAACGACAATCATATGCAATGACTCCCTTATCATAGTATCACCAGTAGGAAACGTGTGCCTCTGCAAAGTGGGCCAGCGATTTTAGCTACAAGCACCTGTGGTCATCCATTACCAAATAGCGTGA
The DNA here is from genome assembly GCA_002778355.1 of Clitarchus hookeri. NCBI lineage: Eukaryota > Metazoa > Arthropoda > Insecta > Phasmatodea > Phasmatidae > Clitarchus > Clitarchus hookeri. The sequence continues at coordinate 140,614 of NQII01005552.1, forward strand.
TTATTAATAAAAAAAATACATTGCCAGTTTGTAGGATTCCAGAGTTCCTCCTGCTTCCACCGCTGATGAAGAAAATATGTTGTGTTGCTAATGGCATAATACATAAAGTGTTGTCGAGATCTCCGACGATCTGCCAGATGTCTTTAGAGGATTGAAAAGAAGTTGCTGTATTTTTTAGCGCCTGTCTGACAATCAAACGGTCCTGTTTTCTGGTGGTCTATTGAGGTGGCCCAGAACCAGTAAGTTTGTTAATGGTGGTTATTCACTCCAATTTCTTGCTACACATGCTGTCTGTGAAGTCTAAATTATTATAATTATTGGAAGTAGTTTACTTATCAACTCTGTCTCTCGCAGCTCTGTGGTCCGGTCTCTTCTGAAATAATTTAGTGATTCGTGCTGCTGTCTCATATTTCTCCTCGACATTTCTTAAATCGTTGAAGTATTGTGCGTGCCACGTCACATTCGCTGATCTGAAAATGTTTTATATTCTCTACATAAAGGGCGACAGCAGTGTTCTTGTATGACTTACTTTACTAGATTTCTTACCATCCCTCCTTGTATCTATATATATAATTTCACAAAACTGTATGAATGTTTTAATTAATACCACTTTTTATCCCATTTTAATAAAAACATTTTGTTTAATACTTTATATATATATATATTAAAGGAACCTGATGAATTTCCCCGATTTTAATTAAGTAACCTGTTAAATANTTTAATACTTTATATATATATATATTAAAGGAACCTGATGAATTTCCCCGATTTTAATTAAGTAACCTGTTAAATACGGTATGTAACAAAATGTTTACAATTTGGAACTACAGTAGTTAAATTCGTAAATTTTACCTGTCCAGTCCCGCATTCATTTGTGTTCAAGTGTTACAGTCAAGTAACATTTTTGTTTGTACTGTATTTATACTGATTCAATGCGCGCTTCATTTACACAACCAGTGAAATAAGTGCGTGGTACTTAAGAGACGTTGGTGAAACCACTCACAAAATGAGAGCTGTGGAAATGCNACAACCAGTGAAATAAGTGCGTGGTACTTAAGAGACGTTGGTGAAACCACTCACAAAATGAGAGCTGTGGAAATGCCTACAAATCACAATACCCACACAGAAGACACTGATTGCATTGGGCAACGATCTTAGCAGTGTACAGCTCTTGTCATATATTTCCTTCCTCGGCTNACAACCAGTGAAATAAGTGCGTGGTACTTAAGAGACGTTGGTGAAACCACTCACAAAATGAGAGCTGTGGAAATGTCTACAAATCACAATACCAACACAGAAGACACTGATTGCATTGGGCAACGATCTTAGCAGTGTACAGCTCTTGTCATATATTTACTTCCTCTGCTNACACAGAAGACACTGATTGCATTGGGCAACGATCTTAGCAGTGTACAGCTCTTGTCATATATTTACTTCCTCTGCTACAGGCCCACTGTATTGAACCTAAAGGGTTAATATTTTTAGTTACTGAAAATATAATCAGGTCTATCTGTAGACTTTTAGAGTTCCAAAAATAACGTGTCTTTACTTCAAGTAATAACTGATATTACATTACGGAACAAATCTTTGACGATATTACATTTATCCTCATGTTGAACTGCAAAATCTAGAGTATAAATTCCACTACTATTCGGAAGTGTAATTTCACCGACGTGACTCACTGTTATCCGACTTAGAAAGAGGTTACAGAAGAAGAATAAGCTTTCTTGGACGCTAGACAAGACATGCCTGCGATAAAAATGCAGAATATGACAATGAGAAACAATTTACATTTCAAAAACAGTAAATTATGCAAGGAAACCCAATATAGATAATAAATAATATATCAATGTTATAAACACAAAACATAAAAACAGGATACAGGACGAGTATCTTTACCACTACCTCAGTATGCGAGCCATCGTAGGAAGTTTAGAATCCAAACTTGTGGTATTGGATGAATAACGCTCCTCATAACCGTCTCAGAAGTGGACTAGGGAACAGACTAGAAAACATTAAACATAGGAAACTAATAACTTAGTTTACATCTTTGCACCAAAGTGATCTGTGCAATTCCAATATATCTCACTTCAAAAACACATTATTCATCTCAAACTATTGNCATCTTTGCACCAAAGTGATCTGTGCAATTCCAATATATCTCACTTCAAAAACACATTATTCATCTCAAACTATTGCGTTAACTGTTATGAATTTTTTTTTATGTATGTTGAAAGGTGTCTTTGGTCCAGTAAAATAAAACAGCTGTACACATTCTTGCACAAACTGAGAGAAAAAGATCGTTGTAGGAACTATCTAGACAGTTAAAATAGGGACAGCCATCTGGTAGGTTGTACGTACAGTCAAAATATTGTTAATATAGATATTAATAATAATAGATCTGCTATTTGTATTCCTATATGTGATTCTGTTTGCTACTGTAAAAATGGTTGCTACAGCATAGCGCTGAGTTCCAGCTTCAAAAAAAATAATAACTCCAACAGAATAACAGCAAAAATATTTGAATTCAGTCGTCTGGTTTCAAAGCAAACTACATTTATCATGAAACACAAAAAAACCAATAAATCTTAGAAATAAACAACGAAACGTTTTTTTATAAATTTTGAAAGTGTATATATAGTTGTGTACAAGTTTTGAAGATTGTATACTGATTCATCGAAGAACAGTCGCTCTTTTAATTTGGATGTAGACTGTTTTTACTATAACATTGTTAATGTAGTGTGTTTTGAAAATTACGATGAGTAATGTAGCTAGTTTTGATACGACACCGAATGATCTAGTCCAGTGGTACTCAGAATTTTTTTTAGGTAGCCATATAAAAAAAACTAAGACCGCCGCGGGCCGCACTTACGAAACTTGACATAATAATATTTGTGAACTAAAAGTAGGTAGGTATTTCGATGACATTTAAAATTCAGAGAGTCTTGTATCGTCTTGCAAGTCGTTTATTTATCCTTTCGATATGGTGATGGCGGGCGGAGGTAGTACATGAAAAATTTGTACAGAAGTCGCCTGACTGATAAAATGATGAAAAATATCGTATAGTTTCATCAGTAACTTTTACTTTTAATAAATTCCTATTATACTTTTTTTTTTATTTTTAATAGACACCCTAAAAATAAGAATTTTGCAACTCGTATTTACTGAAGCCGGCGAGCGCGGGCCACAAAGAATACGCCCGCAGGACGCAGTTTAAGTACCCCTGATCTAGTATGTTTTGAAAATAAAACCAAATAATGTGTAGATGTTAAAAATTAATTCTAACATTTTCTTTAAAAAACACTTTAAAGTCTAATAAAATGTTAATTGATGGATTGTTTCACAGTCGGTTGTAGCTGTATTCCACAACACTACGCTCTCTTTTTAGCCTACTTTCCGAAGGAAAGAAAGGCAAGAGTCTTCTTTACATCTGTAGGCGTAAGTATGCAAGCAACACGTATTAACACCATTTACTTTAAGGTTAATCTATTTTTGAGGTTTTTGGCGAAACCATATACGTCACCGCCTGCAATGCGGTATCAAATTAAAGGTATTTATCCAATAATTGTGCACATAACAAGTATATTGTAATATTCGAAGCGAGATTTTATTAAAAGCAAGATTAGTGATAAAAAAAAACACGTCCACAAATGAACTGGACACTGTGTAGCTTAAATGCCGGACCAAAATAGTATTTGGATTTTCTATGCAGCATATTCAATGTTTTCTGCGTCGAAAAGTGTTATGATATTTTACCTGACGTGTAAGGTACTTCTGATAAACACAAAAAACAAAACTATTTTGTGATAACAAAATCATGCAAGGAGATAGAACACTTTTATCCTGGGCTCAAAGGCCATCTCTCCTCATTGTTAAAAGGACGCGCAGCAGGGGGTGACAGGAGAATTCACACGCAAGTGATCTTACCTTTAGAGGGCTCGGGAAATCCGTAGTCTTCGTGCACTGCCTCTCATTGAAAGATGAACTCTGTATGAAATCGAACACCACAATACGACCGGACTGCAATCGCAACGTAAACTAAGTTTGAATATTTTAAAAATATTTTATTAATCGTTAGTAATGCTCGGTGTTTAGAGATGCTCAACACAACTGAGTGCGTTATTGTGTACGTACATGTAGATGAATGGTATGGAAATGTAGATTACGTAAAATCTCTTTGAATTTAAAAATGGTGAAGAAAACATCTCTCACGGCTCTTCTTGCGACGCAATAGTAATATGAACCGCATATTGTTTCGTTGGTGCAGTGAACACTTTTGCTCGTACGGAAATATTTAAATTACTATGACTTGGAAAGTATACACTTAACCAAAAGAATGAGAAGCGTATAATATGTCGCTGTTCGTATCGTTCTTACATGTGCGATAAATACACCTTGTGAACCGTTTCAGCGAAGTTAACCTTATACGTAAAATTGTATTCTCAGTGTAATAAATAAGGGCAGAAGGATGTTTTTTTTAAGGGCCACGTACAATTCAAAACTTCCCGCAAAGAAAAAAAAACACGACAAATATGTCGCTGTTCGTACTAAGGCAAGAAATACACATTGTTAATATTTTAAGCAAGGTTAAACTTACAAATTAGAATTCTTTTGAATTTCATTATAATAAACTAGTGTAAAAAAATTTTAACAACCGTTTCGAAATATATTATTCACAAAACACATTAACTTAAAGTTTGTATTTCCTAATCGCAATTCCTGAACAAGTCTTGTCTTATGACAATCCTTGGACGATTGCATCACTAAAATCACTTATGTCTACAACTGNGCAATTCCTGAACAAGTCTTGTCTTATGACAATCCTTGGACGATTGCATCACTAAAATCACTTATGTCTACAACTGATACGAAGTAATTTATTTGCAGACTGATTCAATTAATACAACACAACCAAAACCAACCAACAAAATAAAACGTCAGAACGTAAATACGTACGTAGCCGGTCGCGCTTCATGGCTGACGGTTAAGGAAAATGACGGACCATGGAACAGTCAACCTATTAACACATGCCGATAATACATTTCACTCGAGAAGACGCACTAGACAGGCACCTACGTCGAACTACGCTTGTTGGCATGTGCAAATACTGAAATAATTAACTGCCAATATAACGTTCTCACAACACAAGCAAGGTACTCACTCAAACATGACGAAAGAGAGCTCCATGACGTTTGCCGGGTTGGAAACGTTTCACATAACCGGGATGTACTCATGATCTACTCTTATTTCTAACATGTTTTTAAGGTCCATGGTATACAGTCCAAAAATATTGTGCATTACTCGAAAAACGTAATTTAAATTATAAGTGTTGTAATAGCCATTCAATTTCAATGTTATAATTTTTAATTCCGAGTGCTACCCCCCTTCCCCCTTACGTTCGCATAAATAGTCAACATAACATATATCTCGATACAACCATCAACTGACGTTATACTTTGCAAATTACAGCATTTACTGTTCACCTGCTGTGTAGGTTGGTCACACTGTCTGTAAAAATTGACTTAAGTTAAGTGAAACGCAGTATACGCGATATTGGACTAGAGAACTAGCTCCTAAAACTAAATTACATAATTTTTTATAGTAAGACATATCAAGCGTGGTGAAAAATGTAGGTGTGTGTGTAGGTGTGCGTGCGTGTGCATGTATGTACAAACACACACATATCGGTACACATTTCTTATGTCCCACACGAGTGAAACTGGTTTGTATAATTAACATGATTTAATTTCAGGCTGAAATTGTTGGTTACAAGACGAAAAAGGTTTTGGTTATTGGCTTACGAAATAAGTACTGCACTGTGTGTGATCAAGCACAGAAACAAGGGAAGGAACAGCCATTGCACACATGTTACAACAATTGGAGTCAAGAACAAAGTGCATCCAGTATGGAAGCTGACATTATCGTAGAAGTCTTTTGCAGAAGTGAAGAAACGTATGGTTTGCGGAATAGAACTCTGATAGCCGATGATGATAGTAGTGACTACAAAAAAACTACTGGACGTAAGACCGTACAGAAACTTAACTGTCGATAAACTGGAATGCCGAAATCACCTTTTGCGTAATTACTGCAACAAGTTAAAAGTCATCTTGACAACTGGAAAAAAAGTCCCATTTCATTTGAGGAAACAAATACATGCCAAAAGTTTATAGTTTCGCGGTGTTGATGTAAAAGCTGCTTAACACAGAATGAACGAGGAGCTGGCTATGCTCGAACGTATAGCGAACCTGCGAAATTACATCATAAATAGCGTTGATCACGTTTTTGGTGACCTTCAACGATGTGTTTCATACTTCTGTGCCGGTGCAACAGAAGGTGAGAGAAATATTATTCTGCTTCTTAAGGAACATGACCAGTACCGAAAAATGAATCTTTGGCAGGTAAGTTGAGCAAGCATAGCCATAGTCTACTTTACAACGTTGACAACAATTGCCTTGAGCATTACAACTCTGCATTACAACAAGCGCATCAACTACCTGAAACTTGTTACTTATCAAGCGCGATGCACCGCGCCGGTGGTTGCCTACAATTCTGGAGCTGTACACTATAAAATTCATAAAAAAGTATGTGGTAAAAGGCCAGGTACATTTACAAAAATATTAGAAAATCAAAGAAAACGGAAAGTGAAAGTAGCTAGAATAAAGCGAAAGAACGTAGGTGGAAAGCCATCTCTAAAATCAAAGAAGAAGCTATTTTCTAGTACAAAAAGACATCGATTCTCATTACAGAGCTAAGGCACAAAAGCCAGATCTACCTGCAGATTATTTCAATATTCTGTGTAATGAGTAGAGACCGGATTATATGCAACATAAAAATACTGAAATATGCATGCAAATATGCATGAAAAATGCCTTAAATATGCGAGTTATATGTAAAAACATGAAACACTAAATCAAACATAAAATTTCAGTTTTTTATTTGATAAAATTGAATAAAAAATCGTTGTTGTTTTTGTAAACGTTTAAAATTATGTATTGTTCTAAATGTTCAGTTGTAAAGTTGTACCTTCTATCACTTAAAATATTTTTATAAGTGGAAATGGAACTTTCCACGTCCACCGAGGTTACTGGGCAATACTTGAATTTACGTGCTATATTAGCAGATATCGTCTCAGGCAAAAGTTCACCCGTGCCATTAATAAAACTCTTAATTAGACACAAAGGTTAGAAGCCGGGATTGTTGTAGTGGTTTCTGGCAATTCGGAGTTCATTCGGCGGATTTTACATTCAATGGAATGGATTCATTCAAAGTCAAACCACGAGTTTCAAGCTTCTTGATTATCTTCGGTATGTGAGAAAAATGGGTTATAATCGAAGCAATGTTCTTTTTAATAGAAAAGTCTTCAAATGCTTCTTTGCACTTATAAACTGCCATTGAATCTGCGCTGTCGAAGCTAATTACTACACCTTTAATGACATCGAAATGTAGATTGTAAAACAGTACAACTTCAAGTCACCTTACCCATCGAGTCACCACTGGTTCAGGTGGTAAAGGCACAGTGGGAAGTTTTTCTTTATAAGCTGTAATGCGAATGGGTGTCTTGAGAAATACCTTCTTTGTTGAAGAAATCAATTTATTTACATTTCCAAACGTGCATCGTACTACTTCGGCTAGTCGATGGACTCAGTTGGCAAAGCATGCGACATGAATCAAATAAGGATAAAATACTTGGTGGGATTTGGCTGCCTTGATAATACAGTGGGTGAATCAAAGAGAAGTATGTACACTCCTTCATCTACAGAAGGATCTGGAAATACTTTTTTTATACCCTCATTCACAAATCTGACGATGGTAGAATGATTTGTATTTTCAAGTTCTTTGCAGGCTACCAAATAAGAAGAAGAAAGCTCTAGTTCTCATTTTCCGATTATCAGATTCGCAATATAAGGGCCGCAACCGTCTGCAGTTTCGTCAGCTGAAATCCATACAATGCCATCTTTGAGGTCATTCCGTATTTCTTCCAAGACATATTGGTAAATTTTTGGTATGTAATTTTTACGTAATGTTGATTCATCTGGTATATTTTTATACAAACAATGTTTTTTCTGGAAAACGTTTGAAGGTAGGATTTGATAGTTTGTAAACAGGAATATTACTTGCAGGCATTGCTTCACGAAAATCCAAGCGAAAGGATTTTTTTTTTATAAAAAAGTAGCCTCAAAATTTAAAAAACGAATTGACTAAAAAAATTGTGTACATAAAAATCAAATATTTTGCTTTTTTCGATATTTCTTTTGACGATTTTCAATCACAAATTTATTTACCATTAAAATCTGATAAATTGTTTGCGAGCTCTGAATTTTTTAAAGGATTTGTGAAAATTGCATAAAAGAAAACAATTTTTATTTTCTCATTTTTTGTTTGCCTTTATAAATAAAGGCAAGCCACTTGCCGCAGTTAAAAGTTGTTGTCGTGGACCCTTCTTGTTCAACGATTCGATATGAAGATTTGTATTAACATGCTGGTTTATTTGAAATTTTTTCATGCACGAGACATTTTTCTCACAAACTTTACACAATGAAATGTTTCCGTCAGTAGTATATAAATGGCGGTTCTGGCACACCTGGCGCCTGGCAAGGGANAGTTTAAATAGTCACAAAATCAAAGACGAATGAAACTATCGGTGAACAGCAAATTATTATTTCAACAAAAAAACAGCGCGTGTTTTGTTTTGTTTGGCCTTTGGGAGAAGTGTGGTAGAAGCGAAAAGGTGTCACCCGTTCTTGTCCCAAGCGATTCTGTGTTTACTTGCCTAAGCAAAAGATGCGCGAATGCTAAGGAAGAATGCCATGCGTTTTATTTAGGTTGGTAGCAAGCAACGTTATGTACCTACCTAAATGTATTTAGATCTGTAAAAATAGTGCAAATAAAACACATCAGTAGCCTTCAAAAAAGCAACGAAGCTGTGCGTGAAATTGAAATACAAACTAGGGGCCTCCTGCATACTGGCCAGTGGATGGATGAAAGACGGAAGCGACTAACATCATCAAATTTTTGCGATGTTTGTAAAAGATTTCCATCTACCAGCTGTGAAGGTTTAGTAAAAAATATCCTCTAGACTGATCTTCAACAAATATCAGCTGTGAAATACGGAAAATAAAATGAGCACAGAACTATTGAAGCACTGGAAGAAGCTGCACATAAAAAAATTCGGAAATGTGGGATTTTTTTTATTGATCTTGAATTACCGTGTTTCAGTGCAACACCTGATGGCTTCGTAGATGAAGATGGCATTGTGGAAGTCAAATGTCCTGCGTCCGCAGAATTCTTGAGCCTTGAATCTGCTATTTTGCAACGGAAGGTGACGTTCTGGATAGTTGGAAGAGATACGAAAACTGCGGGGGGAAACAAGTGCCATAAATATTATTAGCAATTTCAAGGTCAGCTGCATGTTACCGAAAGGTTGTACTGCTAGTTTGCTGTGTGGAGACCCAATCCACCATTTGTGTATAACGAAAGTATACAGCGGGATGATGAATTCTGGGCAAAATAAATGTTAAAAAAGTTAACTTAATTCTACATGGAATGTCTGTTGTTAGAGCTCGTGGATCCTCTATACCACGTTCAATGCCATTACGTAAACCGGAACGTATTTCGATCGAAAAAAGGAAGAAAAAAATAATAAAGGATCAGCCAAAATCTGCTAAAAGAATTCGTCAAAATTTATAACTTCTTAATAATACAAAAACAAAGATTAACACAGTTTGTCAAGGGACCATCACATCTACGGAAGGATAACATTTCATAATACAAAATGTTTTGAAGACATTTTGAGCAGGTACAGCTTGTCTTAAATTATTGTCACTGTACGTATATTTAGATCATTTTAAAACAAGAACACAATCAAATCTTTTATAAGATTTCTTAACAAAGTGTCGATCTTTAAAAATTACTGCCCGTAACAGCACATATTTTGAAATACAGTAAGCACCGACGCAAAACTCACGGTAAAATTGGTAGTGACATAGGGAAAGTAGTTCCAATTAGGAAATGTAGTTCGCCTTACATCTGGCTCAGTAAAATTTTCCATCCTTTCTGTTGAGCCATATTTCCTCAGTCGTACTGTCATGGCAGCGCAACTATTTGCTTGTACCTAGCATTAGTGTTACTGTAATTTTACTGAAATATGCATCCAAATGTTTTTGCATATGCAAGCATTTGTTAAATGCGGAAATTCTCATTTCCGTGGGAATTTTGATACGTCCACAAATATTACTATGAATATCACCAGGAGATAGAATTTTGTAACTTTTTAAGGAATAAAATGACACGCGTCACTTGAAAGCACTAATTGTTCTTAGTTATTACAATTTGGTAGTTGTTATGTGTTGTTGTTTGTTATTACATGTTTATTTTTATGTACTGAGTAAATACAGTGGACTTGTGAACATCTGATTTAAACATTTAAAATGACGATATTTATGTCGATGAGGCATAAGGATACACAATGAGATGACAGTATAAACTATGCAGGGCTTTCAAAAGCGCCGACTTTACCATGGACAGCCTATAACAGTAAATAACACATCGTGGAACAACACTTCGCAAATGATCACTTGAGAGCAAACCATTTCTTTTTTTACAGCTATTCAAAATTTTTAATGTCCACCTTGGAACAAACGTATTTAGTTTTCAATCATACTAAGCGAATGAAAAAAAAATTAGCCCTCCGTTGTTATAACTACCACTAGTAAGCGATAAGAAATTGTAGTTTTAAAAATGTGGTATACCGTTTACTATTTTATATGGGCCATTTTTATAACTTAAAATTTTATATATTGATATTTTGGTGACTTCTAATTTTTAAATGCTGCTGTAATTACCTAAGTTTATTTGTACAGTAGACGGACAAAAATTATATTTCTGTAGTTTTGAAAAAATGTTTTTAGTGCATGTGTACCTAATTAGGTATATGAATAGCCACATATAAAAAAAAAAATTAATCTGATAACAAAAATTTGTCAGATGAGTGCACGTATTGTAATTTAAGTACCATAATGTGTAATCTGTAATTATGCAGACCCAATGCATTTTGCAAAAAAGGCTCTTTAAAAAAACGACAATATTCATTCCATAAACTTAAAAAAAATTAAGCCGAAAGCCATTTCTCATGAGACCATAATTTTATTTTTCAAGTACATATTTGACAACGTAAATTTGCAATGTTCTTGTATTTTGAGAGAGTATTCGAAAATTGTGAATGAATAGAACAGAATTGGTTCTGTACTGTCACTGAAATAAAATGTTTGAAGTCACAAGTTTGTTGGAAATTTTTTCAGTTCAAAAATATTCGAAAATTTTAACCATACATTTGCAATTGGATTGCATAATCATCCTTGATTTTAAATTATGCTTAATGTCTTAGCTTCAGTTTATTGATCAATGACTGCTACCTACAAAGAAAACTTCAGGGTTAATTGCTGATATACGACAGCCTTAATTTAGTAATTATTACTTAATTGTATGAGGCATGACCTGTGATTTTACATAGGCATTCATTCTAGCGATGTGTTGTAAGTGAACTCTTCGAAGAGAGAATAATCGTATGAAGCCCAAGAACCCAGTTTGTGGTTACATGTTATGGACCTGCCAGCCTTTCTCTAATTTTCACTAATGCATGCGGTCGCAGGATGGCCCCGAAACCAAACGCACTTAGTGCTATAACAGCACAAGGGAGTCTGCCTTCATAACTAGCCAAGGATTTCTAAACGCGCTAGCTCACAATGTAAAGATGACTCTTATGAGATCACTTTCCTGTCTGTGTGTAGATGTGTGTGTGTGTGTGTGTGTGTGTGTGTGTGTGTGTGTGTGTGCGTCTGTGCGTATGTGAGTCCCAAACCGCCTTCCTCCTAAATTTTTGAATGCGTTAAAATAATTTTACCAAACTCGGTACACATAAGTAAGGAAACCCGACTTTTATAGCTTTCGACCACGCCGGACACTTACTTTAAAAATGGTGACCATTTGAAAATTCAGGACGATATGTCATATTTCGGAAACAATTCAAACTATTTAAACGAAATCTCGTATGCTGACAGAGTAAGATGCAAACATTGAATTCCGAGGTGAATATAGTTGTTGGTTAGCCATTTTGTAAGATAGCGTAAGAGGAAAAAATTTAGATTTATATTACATTTTGAAAACTACTCAGCCAATTTTCGCCAAATTTGGCACGTAATTAAAACTATGAGAAATCAGGTAAAAAAGCGTAGTTAAACTTTATTAAGCACTTATTTTCAATATGGTTGCCATATCAACATTTTAGGTTTATTTTGCATAACTTCCATACCTTTCAACCAATTTAAACCAAATATTGTACAGCGACTGTATCCAATACAAGCATTATACAAGCCAAAAACAACCAATTTTCTTAGCCATTTTGTAAGATAGCACTACATGAATTAATGCAGTTTTTGTGTAATATATCGGGAAACCATTAACAGATTCCTACCCAATTTTGCAAACAAACAAGTAGTACTGTGGCATTTTATGTTTCAAGTATGTCAGACACTTATTTTCATAATGACGGCAATATAGCTATTTTAGCATAGTATGCTATATCTTCAAAACCATTTCATCAATTCCAAATTAATTTTGGATGCTGGGATTATATATAATAAATATTAAAAGTGTCTACATGGAGCCTTTTTAGTCTCCAATTTTGTACACTAATAAATAACATGGGAAAAAATTCACAGATTCCTACCAAATATGGCAAACAAGTAGTACTGTGATAGGTAATGTTAACTGACATGGATTAGGTACTTCTGAGAATTATTTTTAAAATTGCGCACATATAGCTATTTTAGTTTTATAGGTTAAATCAACGAAACCATGTTTTTAATTCCAAAGTAACTTTCTATTCTGGCTATATTTACACAATATTTATACCAACCATGAAATGTGTCAACACAAAATATCTTTTGTCCGCAAATTGTGTAAAATTATGACATGGAAATTTTAAGTTATGTGACATTTCCGAAAAATAAACCGATTAATACCAAATTTGGCAAGCAAGTAAAACTATGGCAGGCCATGTAAACTGATAAACTGCTAAAGGGTCGTAAACACGGATTTTCAAAATTGTGGCTATATAAACATTTTAGCTCAAAATTGTTTATCTACGGGACTGCAAAAAAATTTCAACTTATTTGTTTACTGAAATTATAGTTATATTCATCAAAATTCTTTACGCAAAGCCTCATTTCCCCGTCATTTTGCAAACAGTTATTTCTTCGCCATTTTTGAAAGTAGACCCACATATAATACAGTTTTTATGCCGTATCTCGGGAAAAAATAAATAGATTTATTTCAAAATTATTCAAGAAGTTGTACTGTTGTAATCCTATATTAATTTACATGTTTTATGTGTGTGAGTCTCTTATTTTCTTAATGGTGCCAATACAAACATTTTAACTTAGTGTGCTATATCTAAGAAGCTATGTAATACATTTAAATTTAACTTTCTATATTGTATTTATGGCAATCATGGAATGTGCTAATACATAAACCTTTTGTCCTCCATTTATGAAGGTCGTCACATGAGCAATGGAAGATATATGCCATTAGAAGGATTTGGGGGACTTTGGCACATCGAGACCTGGGACTGGAGCGTCAAAGTTGTTCGTGCTCTGTCATTCCGGTAACCTTTGACCCAAAAAAATATCCTAAACACCCAAAAAAATTTAAAAAAATGACTAAAAAATACCAACATTTATAAAGAAGATCATTTAATTTAATTTTTTTTCAAATATAAAAAAATTATTTAAAATTATTAAAAAATTACTAAAAATTATTTTTGATACTAACATTTCTCGAGGTTTCCCCAAACCCTACCTCCATCGCCGATACTCATTCTATTGTGTACAGCCTTGTTGTTTCGGTTTGTCATTTGTTTATACATTGCTGGCAGACGCCATCTTGGTATTTTCGTCTGTTATTTGATAAAAACTAACTGGTAGGCGCCATATTGCTTTTTCGATTGTCATTTTTTATACATCGCTGCAAATGCCATCTTGGTTATACGTTTGTCATTTGTTCATACATTGCTGGAGGATGACATCTTGGTTTCTATATTTGTCATTTGTTAACACATTGCTGGAGGACGAGGTCTTAGATTTTTCGTTTGTAATTTATTTATACATTGCTGGAGGACGCATTCTGGGTTTTTTCGTTTGTAATTTATTTATACATTGCTGGAGGACACCATCATGATTTTTTAGTTTATCATTTGTATATACATNTTTTTCGTTTGTAATTTATTTATACATTGCTGGAGGACACCATCATGATTTTTTAGTTTATCATTTGTATATACATTGCTGAAGGAAGCAATTTGTTTAACATTTGTTTACACATTGCTGGTAGACACCATCTTTTCTTTTCTGTTGTCATTTGTTAAAACATTGCTGAGGATGCCGTCTTGGATTTCATGTTTTCATCACCTAGGTGGCACTAGTATATTACTTATCGATTTACCCACCATACGATCTGCTGATATAGCCACCAGGTGGCAGCCATATTTGTTTATGTTTTTAAAGTGTAGGAATTGCTGTCGGTGGCCTCAATGTTAAATACTATTTTCAACACATACAAGACGTTAATTTCTTGATTCAACCACCAGGCGAACTGTCAGAACATATATTTATAGCCATAAGAAAATACGTAATTTACCACTTCGTTTTTTAAAAAAATATTTTTTCAATTAACAGTATACCTACATGCATGACGCGAGACTTCAACTACATTAATAATTTATTCAATTTATATTTTTTATTAAAATCTCTAAGAACGATTATAAAAAAGCAATTTATTATTTTAATGCCAGCTAGTCTCTTGAGGAATATGTGGCCTCATAAAATACTGTATTGGAATTCAGTTTTTGTTTATTTATATATTTACCACCTATATTATTTGCAAATGCGTTAAATCAGTACCCGTGACGCTACTGTAACACTTCGTTTGCAGTGTTCGAAGAAACAAAAAGTATGAATATTCGAATAATGCAGATCGAGTGACGTATAAGTATGTAAAATGTGGCACGGCATTTGCTAGTAGCGAAAACTTGCAGAGGCATNTAATGCAGATCGAGTGACGTATAAGTATGTAAAATGTGGCACGGCATTTGCTAGTAGCGAAAACTTGCAGAGGCATGCAAAAACCTGCGTGGCTGTAGGATCTTTACCAGCCAAAATATGTCATGTACAGTCTCCTTCTCAGCAGCTTACGAGTTTACTTCCCACAAAACCAACGGTTCAGGATGAGCATCCAATATTGTGCCAGCAACCATCACGCCCAAGAATCGTGGCAGGGTCTGGGTTGGTTAATGCCAATGGTTTCGCGGAGTACCAAACTGCATTCCATCATAGTCTAAAGACCTATGCCTTCACAATGTGAGCGCGTATTCGAAGGATATTTAAACATATTTAACTCGATGTAGGAAAACATCACTGTTGTCTCTCCAAATAAGCACACCATTAATAAAATTTAATGTAGGTATTGCTTAAGCATAGCATTGCAAAACCAACCCCATTTAACGAATGGACGGTATTCGAATCGAAAGGCAAGATATAAAAAATACTGTAGAAACCTTATACTGGAAATATACCTCATGAGAAAGAATAATACAAGGAGCATGTTTCGGGGTAAATATTAATGAAAAATCAATCACCGAGTGCCCCTTCCCCTCTAAACAAAATTCTTGCCCCCCTCAACAAAACATTGGTTTAAAATTCATGTTGGTAAATATCGCGGGTTTTGTCCGGATGCGTTGTGCAGCTTTCCATAAACTAATAATGGCTCAAAAAAAACCCAAAATGAGAGTTGAAAACAAATCTTTACCCTTCACGGTACGCGATATGCACAGTGAAGGAACCTATGCATTCCCCCTCATCGAGGTATAGACTTTCGTGACTAAAAAACATTTCCTCTCAAGTCTACAATCAGTACGTTAAAAATTTTTAGGTAGCGGGAAAATATATAGGTATGATTACTTCACGTGCAACGATATTCCTATCTCAGTGTTTGCATATAAAACTGTCTATACATTCAATTAATGCACGTATAGAAAATTTTGCGGGGAAAAAAGTTATGTAGCGTGTGAAGACGCTAGCGTAAAAGTACACCCACCACAAGTACAAAATCTCAAAAAACAGTTACCTTTTGCAAACAAAATTTCTGTATTTTCATACATTCGTGTGCGCTTGCTCTTTTAAGATATATATCTGATCTGNAAAAAAATTAAAAAAAATGACTAAAAAATACCAACATTTATAAAGAAGATCATTTAATTTAATTTTTTTTCAAATATAAAAAAAATTATTTAAAATTATTAAAAAATTACTATAAATTATTTTTGATACTAACATTTCTCGAGGTTTCCCCAAACCCTACCTCCATCGTCGATACTCATTATATTGTGTACAGCCTTGTTGTTTCGGTTTGTCATTTGTTTATACATTGCTGGCAGACGCCATCTTGGTATTTTCG
>NQII01005553.1:0-46814 GCA_002778355.1 Clitarchus hookeri
TTCATCTACCGCGATCGCGTACGCTGTTACAATATGAAGTCGGAATCAATGGTTGAAGACGTAACATACGTAACACTGACTGCATCGTCAAAAGCAAGGACTGTGGAGAGATTCGCTCCTTAACATCACGGCGACATGAAAGTAGCCATTGCATGTTCAACTTTGCATACAAGACTTACCGCTACGATAACTGTGACATGGTGTTCTCCCGCAGTGATAGTCTTTATAGGCGTAGCAAGAAGTGCAAAGACTATGTTTCGTGTTCATCGGGAAGTGAGGGGAAGTATTGTGGCAAGACATTTACTAACAGCTCCAGTGTTGGACGTCATGAAGTTAGTAACTGTCCATTCTCCATCTACTTACTACAAAACTTACCATTGTGTTAACTGCGATGTGGTGTTTACCTGCAGTGATAACTTCAAGAGACAAAGCAAGAAGTGTAAGGACAATGTTTGTTGTTCATCAGGAAGTGAGTGCGAGTATTGCGGCATTTATGTTTACTGAGCATGCATGTGTACATAGTTAAAATGCTTATAACCTCGCAGCTTACAATGAAATTTATCTCTAACAGATGTTTGTAAATAGGTATACTCCATGTATGTTCATCGCAAATACTTGCAGCCTACCAGACATTTGTAAATACATAGCAGTAGGTACATTCTAAGGCGATTAAAAAAAAAAATTATTTTAATTTTTTTAATTTTTGTTTATCCCTGTTTAAAACCAAATCACACACGTACATAACATGTCATTGTATAACGCCTCTGACTCTGAGTTAATCAATAAACGTAAAGCATATGGGCGTTGTCTTGACATGATCTAGAACATGTATTGCTTGACTACTGTTGCTAGTATAATTTCTGTGAACGCCGACAAGAAAAAGTTACTCATTTCTTGCCAGCAGCCACTAGTCAAAAATTAAATAAAGTCAGTGAAGTGGAAATAATTTAATAAATCTTGAGAAGCTATTATTATGCTGTGACATGAGAATTTTTTTTCAAACGTTACTGAATGAAACGTATGTAAAAAAAGATAAATCCAAGATGGCACGCAGTGGTGGATCCAAGGGGCGGGGGCAAGGGGGCTTAAGTCCCTCCCTTTGATATTGATTTTATACTGGATAAAATGACATTCTTGAAACCAAGTACATAGTTAATACGAATAATTACTATAATTATGTAAAATTATTAAAATAATTTACGTAGGCAATGCACTGCATTCTGCATATTTATATGCAGAATTAAATCCAAATGCTTGCTGGTGAGCACTTGGTTGAATATAACAGTGCTCCCGACCCTCAAGTAGCCCTCCTTAATGAACCTCTAGATCCGCCCCTGATGCACGTACTGATCCAACTTAACGGCCCTGCCTACCAAACTGGCAGCCGCGAATTTCGAATGGGTAATCAATATTAAATAAAATTATTTCTCATTGCGTCAACTTTAAAGATAATTATTTCAAACAAAAAGTATTCTACGTGGCATTTATTAACGAATGTTGCTATGTAAAGACATTTTGGCGATTGTTTTGTTTAACATATATTTTTTTCTAAAATGAAATATTGAAATTTACATATTGTGGAGAACGGATTGTTTTATATATGTTATAGTTGGTTGTTTTTCAGGTGTTGTTATGTACGCGTGTTAGCTTAGTTGGAATTTCGAGTTATTGATGAAATTGTTTATTCCGGTTTGATTTCTCATTCATCACGAAGAGCAATAAGTTTAGCAGAAAGTATTTATAATTTTTATACAATCGTTTTGAGATCGTTCGTTTTAAAAATTCATGACATTGAGATAGAGTCGGGCCTATTTTAAATTTATCCCGTATAAATTTGTAAGTTAGTAAATATTGAATGACCAATAAAATTTTTACTCCCATTTATAATGTTACGATTATGATAATTAATTTAAAGTGAACAGTTTTACTTTACTGCATAGCAGGGTGGTGGTAGTTTTCTGTTTCATTTTTGTATCATCACTATATAAGAAATAAAAGGTGAATAAATAATATTTTTTCAAAAATAATTTTATATGGCAATATTTTCTGAGAAAGTCGCTTCAAAATGTTTTGTTTGAAATAGTTATCTTTAAAATTTGCGCAATGAGAAGGAATTTCGTTTAACATTGATTCCCCATTTGGAGTTCGTGGTTGCCGGCTTGGTAGACAGGGCCGTTAACAGATATATCTTGAGCACCGGTGAAAAGTGAGACGAGGTGAAGGTGGACCAGAATCGGAATGCAAGGGCGGGGTGAATGGGAGTGCCCCGAAAAAATCCGCAAGCCAGCGGCAAAATACCGCCACGTTTCCCAAATGCGAAAATTTGGGCAACCCAGCCAGGAATTGCACCCGGTTCGCCATGGCGGGAGGCGAGTATATGTTATATATTATGCCACTGCGGTCCTTGAGAACCGGTTGAGGAAATCCTGTAATTGGCTGTGCAATTTTCGTGATATTAAAGGCGAACCCAGAAAGACACGTGGAAAGAACATTATCTTAATGTACTGCTGGAGAGTTAAGGACCACAGGAACTTGTATATTTATGAATTTATTTTTATTTCAATGTATATACATGAGGGATTGGGCAGCCAACGGCCGTCAGTGGTGCTATGAGAGAGACAGACAGACGGAGAGACAGAGAGGGACAGGCACATAGGGCGAGAGGGACAAGCAGTGAGGGAGAGGGAGGGACTGACAGATAGGGAGAGAGATACAGAGAGAGATAGTTGAGTGAGATACACGGATAAAGAGAGAGAAAGAGAGACTGGCAATTACTCTGTAAAATTTCTTTCGGCAGAAAGTATGTAGCTACTCGACATTTAATTGCATTAAATATAAATTGTTACTTGATAAAGAGTGGAGTTGTGAAATTACTAGCAGCGAGTATTGCAGGGTTATTGATCTATTTCGAGTAGTGTATGTTTTTGTTTTCTTTAATGTCGTACGACGTTTGGGAATGAGTGAGGGCAATGTTGAGGATTTATAATTTGAGCACTTGGTCAGTTATCAGGTGGTTTGGTCAGTGTTGCAGAGAGGCAGGTGTTCATAATAACTACGCCAGCGTACTTTCAGAATGGGGCGTGAAAACGTGAAAACCACGAGGCAAAGTTGCTGCCACTGAAGCTATTCGGGATCGAATTCGCGTCTTTGCGAATTATTGTCACTCGTGCCATTCAATACCCGGAGACAATCGGTCATAGGACCTGGTACAAACAAATGAGAGAATTTTTAGTTAAAATTTGTAGTTAGTTGGTTTTATCCGACTTTTTACTACAACTTCAACTAATTCTGATGACGGGAACTTGAAGAAAATATAGTTTCAACAAGGCCCAAATTGAGAAATCAAGATTGTCGGAGTAACGATTCTTAGTACCAATGTTCTAAGCTTATCTCATAATTTTATTGGATATAAATCTTCTTTAAATTTATGACTATTGGTAATGTCTGTGAGCGTCGTTGGCGCCATCTGCATATGATTGGTGTTATTACTGTCTAAACTCCATATAATGTGTTGTTTCGATATTTGATTGGACGTCAATAAAACTGCACAGCTTTATTTTAGATATTATTAATTTTGTGCTCTTCGCTGCATCTAAACATAAATCTCGTTCTCGTTAATACAATAACTGCAGTGAAGATACTTTATATTAAATACGTATGAAACAAAATATAAAGGAAAACGCCTGTTTTTTTAATCTTTGAGCTGTCCGCGTGTAAGTAGGAGCTGTGTGCTCTTTATCGTCTCATCCTCTGTGGTAGAAACCTGTTTATTCATTGTTTTTCGGAATGTTTTGAAGCAACATTTTGTAAATTTTTAGTAAGTAGCAAAGCATCGATTATCACAGCCAGTCTAGAGAATATAGGCCCACGACTTCCCACGTAGTTTAATAGTTATAGATGGCTTCGGTTTTTAGTGGCATCGTATGTTGAAGTTTTTGTGAGAACGATGGTCTTGATTTCGATTAAGAGTCTACTGAAATATTAAAACAGTTAATGTATAATTTAAACAAGGTTTCTCTAGAACCTGCTTATACATGTACTCTGAGAGAAAGGTTTGTTCCAGCCAACGAAATATTTGTTTATATAAGGCCAAAAATATATTTAGTTGCCCCAAAATAATATTTTGTTCAGTAAACAAAACTTGGAAGGCAACAAAATTTATTTTGTTTTACTAAAAAAATTACACGCTTGAATAAACAAAACCCCAGTGTTGGGCCAGAAGAAATTTAGACTGTGAACAAGATATTTAGTTGAATTAACTGTATATATTTGTTAGGCAACTCATTTGATTTTCTTAGTTCGAAAATGTAGCTCGAGAGTTTGGTTGCATTTTTTTGTGACAATTAGGATAATAGGGGTGTTTGTTAGTACATTTATTGTTGCTTAATAATGTATAAACATCATAATAAAATTAGTTCGACAGTAAACCAAAAAGTAAAGTTGTAAACCTTGAAATTTATTTGCGCATGTTGTCCAGTATACGAATGCATGCATTTAAAAACATTCGCATTTCACCAGTAGCCACTTTAGCTGAGATTGCTAGGGCGCGGCGCCCGGGTGCAGACGATCTAAGTTCTAATCCCAGTCGGGTTCCCTATGTTTTTTTTTTTAATATTAATAGACGACTAAATATTTTAGTGCTCCTGTACAGAAAATTAATTTTGTTGCGCCAAACAAACTTTGTTTGATTTAAGACAACCTTTTTCTCTGTGTAAAGGATAACCCCATTACCCTTGTAGCCAGCAATCTACCCCAAACTCCGTGAAATTGACAGTTTTATGTCAATTTCTGTATTATAATTATTGTAGACACTAAATCAACTGCGAATAAACCAAGTAAATGAAAGGACAAGACTCGAACAATCGCTGCTCCTTTGGGAAATCGCGTTTTTTATTACCACATTGTAATGTTTCTCCGTGTCTGACGAATCCGGTATGTTATGTTATCTTCGTCATTCTGTTTTTGATTCGTGCTAAACACGTTTCGGGAATTTAGGTTATGCTTTTTTTGGTGGGTTATACATCGAAGTACTTTAAATTGTCTTCTTTGTCGCATTGCGTGCCTTATTACAATAAATTGAATTTTGTCCGCTTCAGTTTAAGTTGCATGTTGTAAAGCAGTAACCGCATTGGAATCCTTTATTTTAATAGTACTCGCTTTTTAGTGTGTGTAATAGTCAACATTAACATATTTACTCTTAAAGTTTTTTTGGGCACAAGTATTTCTGTATCACGCGCTTTCTCGCTTTTCCTTACGGTGGCTAAAATTTCCACTTTAGAAAGCTTAACTTAATTTGAAAAGATGGCGCAACTGTAAATCACTGCGCGCAGCGATGCCTCTGAGATCGTTATGCACTGACGATTCCCAAGATGTGGAACGATGTCCGAGAATCGTGTACCTGCCGCAGTGCTTATGAAGGCATGCCGTGACCATATTAAAGGAATGCCTATAGCGTACTTCTTGAATGCGTATCAAATTAATTGCTTGCCGTTACATCCACCTGATGTTGGCGATAGTGACGGCATCCCGTTCTTAAGCGGAAAACTTTCCCCTCAAATGTAAATTTCAGCACATCGTATTAGTTGTGCGCGAACACTGAGAATTTTCTTGTGAAGTGTTTAGAGTATCATCGTTTATAAACTATTGAAGCACATACTTTTCCCTGGCATGCATACTAGGAATTCAGTTTATTTCTACTTTTGTACTTTGCGAGTTTCCATATTATTCATAGAGGAACAATTTTGACTCTTGAAATGTGTTTATTCATGGTCATTTGGGAGGCAGTACCAATGAAGTGGTGGGATTATAAATAAGTTCATGCCTCGATTTTAACGTGTCTATGTTTAGTGTCCTTTATTAATTAGTAGATTTTACGTTGGTTGCGTATCGATTGAAGCATTTAACTTCTCAGTTAATAATAGACTTAATTAAGATTTTACGAACTTCTGGGCTGAATTTGAAAGGTTCTGGAACTGTGAACCGGAGTTTGGCTCTTACGTACGCGGATTTTCGCATCTTGCGATCGAAATGCTCAGCCGGCTCGCGCAGTAGGCTTCGCATTCGCATTGGTCATGCGAAAAATACTCTGTAAATTCTTTCCAAGCTGCACTGGCCATTTTTGCTGGCTTATGATAAAGGAGAAAGTAGCCCTTATTGTAGTTTGTTTTGCATATCCTTAACGTTTTAGCTGTTTTGACACAGGGAAGCCATACTGTTCATGTTTCATGGTGTTAGCTGTGACGTTTGTTACCGACAGTTTAAAGGAACTCGATGCTGGCAGCCCATGGTTGCAAGGTTTTTTATATTGCTTTAAATTAGACAAATGATACTACATTGAAAAAAAAATGTATATATATATATATATATAAATAAAAAAAATGTATATATATATATAAATAAAAAAATATATATATACTCTTCAAACTTAACCCTTTCTCAGGTAGCAGAAAGTAATACTTCCCGCAGTTAAAAATAATTTTTTTTGCTTTTCAAAAACAGGCTGAAGTATGTGTTATCCACATAATGAAATTATATGTTAATTTCATTTTTAAATAATATATGTTATTTAATATAAATAAAATAAAATTTTCGTTACATTAAAATTTAAAATTTGTAAAAATTTATCTTTACTCTAGATTATTACGTCTTTAATTATTTGTAGACAGATACCGACATAAAACAATCTAGACATTACTGCAATAAAACGACCTGAGAAAGTGTCTGAAAAAATATATTGGAAAACAAGTNGACATAAAACAATCTAGACATTACTGCAATAAAACGACCTGAGAAAGTGTCTGAAAAAATATATTGGAAAACAAGCGTGTTCTTACCGCAGCACTCCTTTTACAAGCTGTTCACGGTAAAGTAAGCACTTTTGGTACCAACCTTTGAAAAAAATTACTGCCCGGTTAACTGCATATATGCTGCTCTACACACTGGCATGTAGCCTACCAGTTACGTTGGCTGCGAATTAAGTAAAGTAGTTCGTAGTCCTGACGTATCAGGAGTGTAATGTTCGAATTTATAGCAAATATAGGCCGTGTTTTTTTTTGTTGCATTTTACACTCTAAAGTACGAATGAGCACATTAGTAACACGTTGAGGTTCCTTACAATTCTACATTTTCACTTGGTGGCGTCTGAATAAAGTGATTAGGCACGTGACGATGTACACTTTACACATGGCCGAACTATAATAGTTTTACCGCAGACAATACCTAGAGTGATAATGATTTTAGTCNTGCATATCCTTAACGTTTTAGCTGTTTTGACACAGGGAAGCCATACTGTTCATGTTTCATGGTGTTAGCTGTGACATTTGTTACCGACAGTTTGAAGGAACTCGATGCTGGCAGCCCATGGTTGCAAGGTTTTTGATATTGCTTTAAATTAGACAAATGATACTACATTGAAAAAAAAAATTATATATATATAGATATATAAATAAAAAAAATATATATATACTCTTTAAACTTAACCCTTTCTCAAGTAGCAGAAAGTAATACTTCCCGCAGTTAAAAATAATTTTTTTTGCTTTTCAAAAACAGGCTGAAGTATGTGTTATCCACATAATGAAATTATATGTTAATTTCATTTTTAAATAATATATGTTATTTAATATAAATAAAATAAAATTTTCGTTACATTAAAATTTAAAATTTGTAAAAATTTATCTTTACTCTAGATTATTACGTCTTTAATTATTTGTAGACAGATACCGACATAAAACAATCTAGACATTACTGCAATAAAACGACCTGAGAAAGTGTCTGAAAAAATATATTGGAAAACAAGTGTGTTCTTACCGCAGCACTCCTTTTACAAGCTGTTCACGGTAAAGTAAGCACTTTTGGTATCAACCTTTGAAAAAAATTACTGCCCGGTTAACTGCATATATGCTGCTCTACACACTGGCATGTAGCCTACCAGTTACGTTGGCTGCGAATTAAGTAAAGTAGTTCGTAGTCCTGACGTATCAGGAGTGCAATGTTCGAATTTATAGCAAATATAGGCCGTGTTTTTTTTTGTTGCATTTTACACTCTAAAGTACGAATGAGCACATTAGTAACACGTTGAGGTTCCTTACAATTCTACATTTTCACTTGGTGGCGTCTGAATAAAGTGATTAGGCACGTGGCGATGTACACTTTACACATGGCCGAACTATAATAGTTTTACCGCAGACAATACCTAGAGTGATAATGATTTTAGTCNCGATGTACACTTTACACATGGCCGAACTATAATAGTTTTACCGCAGACAATACCTAGAGTGATAATGATTTTAGTCATATTACTTTTGTTAAAGTATAATTTATGTTATTACGACGAACGGTTGTACACAGAGATACCCAAGTCCTAGGAACCTCCGTAATTGCAGTTTGCTGCTACTCCGTTATAAATTGAGTCGCTCCTGGCGGAGCGCACACGACCGCCACGAGTCCTAATGAAACTTAATCAAGCAGAACTTGCAAAAAAGAAAATGTGGAGCCGGGAAGTGAGAGGTTTTGACTGGCGCTTAACAGCGAGCGAGGGTCTTGAGCGCCGGTGAGGGCAAAGTGAGGTAGGAATGGAGCAGCGACGGAATGCAAGGGCGGCGAAAGAGAGAGTTCTCCGAGAAAACCTGTCGGCCACCGGCAACGTCCGCCACATCCTGTTGCTCGCTGAATCGCCGTAGATAGACGTTAGTTCAGGGTCTGGCAGATGGGATTTGTTCTTCCCAAAATATCTGCTGTAATTGACTGATGTGTTTTCTCTAATGACACAGAGCGAAATGTCTTGTTAAAGTATTGCTCTCCTTTATATACACATTATTGTATAGATTTGGTGTTCAGGGTATGACTTCTAATCCTGGAAGTGGGTTATTAGAGATGTGTTTTTTTAGACGGGCTCATAACAGTCCCGCGCCTGCTGTAGGTTATATTAACCAAATTTATATTCGTGATTTTATATACTTTTATACTTGCAATTCATGAAACTGTATTAAATCANAGACGGGCTCATAACAGTCCCGCGCCTGCTATAGGTTATATTAACCAAATTTATATTCGTGATTTTATATACTTTTATACTTGCAATTCATGAAACTGTATTAAATCAGACTGCAGTTATTTCTATTGCTCAAACTCCTGTATTGTATCCACGTAAAAAATTGAAATTTGAATTTGGTGACGAAATATGGATGTTCTGTAAGTTAGTTGAAACTTGTGGAGATTTTAATGTTACACCTAGAGCTTCCTCTTTCAAGGCGTTTAACCCGAGGGCTTAACTTTTTTTTATTTATTCGTTATTAATGCCTGCCTTTATGCAAGTAGGCTGGCATACAAATTAAATTTCACCTAAACATAAACCTGAAAACGGCACACGCAGATCCGTGACTTTCACGGAATTCGACTGGAGAACCACAAGTACCCAATGATTTTTTTTCTGGCCACTTACTCCGCGCTTTCCAGAGAGCATGACAAAGCGCTAATAAGTTCCTAGGATATTTCTTCTCGGAGATTTGCCAACTTATTAAGAAAATATTTCCTGCTCACGATTTGAATAATGGACTACTAAATATGTTTGGAATGCTGTTTTCCATAAGGTGAGGAATGAATCCCGAGAAGTGTTATAGTATGCTAATGAAACTAAGAGGGACCCCGAGCTTTTTTTTTTTTTTTAATGCTTCTTCCTGCCTTCCTGGAAGATTCTTCTCGTATTCTTGTTCTCCCAGTGGGCCAACCCGCGTATTATGAAGGGTATCATGGGCGTTTGCTGCTTCCCTAGCCCCCCTCACTCTTTCCCCATTTTCTCGCAGCTGAAGAATCATGGCGCCGAGTCGGTTATGTAAATCCCCCGTTGGCATCGATTCAGCTTTCCCCATTACAGACTCTATCAGTTGCTTGTGGCATCCTCCCGTCTGCGCCCTTCAGTTGTTTCCGGTCGTCGGGACGGCACGTACGTCCCCGGCAATAATGCCACTTGCGATATATATGTCTTCTTCTGCCAGGGGAATACGGGTAGGCCATTCATAATCTTTCCTTCCTTGGATCCTTAAGACTATCCGCTTGCTGGTCTGGTTTAGAAATTCCTGGAATTTTGCGCTACGTAAGAAGTAACAGATATTTTGGTGTATATAAATATATATGTTACAAGGAACGCTGCTGTTGCACTTTGAAAACTCTCTGAACCAGGAATGTCGTTAAAAATTATATATATATTTATACATATATAAATATATATTTATTTGTTCCTTCATGTAAAACTAGTATACAGAAACGCGATTCCTTCTGTTCCACCACATAAGATGGCACGCGTATTTTTCGGTTCAATTTATGATCTGAATGCGTAACATTCTGTGCAGTGATCGCGGAAAGGGCGGGAGTTATATTGAATATTTAGAAATATATTCCCTGTACACCTTGCGATGGTAATATGGTTGATGCATGTCCAAAACAATGTGTGACAAATTTGATCGATAGTTACGGCTGTAAGAATCCTCTACTGCAGTGATAAAGTGCTGAAAGTGGCGCCTGTTTTTCTGCTCTACAGAGCGTTTGAAACGTTTTTACGTATGGAAAGACTGAGAAAAGACTCGTACGTACTATTACATACACATATTTCTCATTGGGAATATTAATTTGGTGTCTTTTAACTAGACATTCGGGATTCACAGGCATGTGTACCTAAAAACATACTAAATTATAGACTGCTTACGGTAAAGTGAGTACTTTTGAGGGCCCAAGTTACTTTTTTCCTTTCAGTCATTTTTAAAATCATTTAATCACCTTTTTAAATTAATATTGTCATGTAAGTAATAAACACAATGTGTATATTCCAGCGCACTCTGAAGCTAACGTCTGAGGCTAAAATAAAGCGTGTTTATTGACTATTATTCCAAATGAGAAGGCTTTCAAGAGTTCCTATAATATATACGAAACTGTGACAGCAGTGAACTATGCTTCAGACATTCCACCAGTAAAGTGAAAGTTGCTTGGCTGCACACAGCACGTTTGCAAGACGATAGATAACAAGACAATCCAATCGGTGGCTTGCGATGTGACATTTGATGCGCGAGCCAGTGTTGTAAGAACTCAAAGAGCAAGTTGAAAAACGAGTGGAAGTAAGTACGGCGTGGATTCTAATTCTTCTGACAATGTGTAGGATATCGATTACTTTTATTACTTACTTAATTACGGAACTTACTTAATTACTGAACTTACTTAATTACTGAACTTACTTAATTACTGAACTTACTTAATTACGGAACTTACTCAATTACTTAACTTACTTAATTACTTAACTTACTTAATTACTTAACTTACTTAATTACTTCATTACTTAATTTACTTAATTACTTAATTTATTTAATTACTTTACTTACTTAATTACTTAAATATTTAAAAAACAAATAATGAAAACATTTTTAATTACTCTATGTGCTTAATATTTGAAGTGGTTATCTGTGGAACAAATATTTCGTGATGGCAGCATTTCACTGGGCGTGCTTAGCTGTGCTAAATAAAATTGCAAATGAATTATGTGGCAGTTAAACCCCTGTATGCTGCTTCGAGGTCCCAATTAGTTACGCGTTTTATCAGACGGCCGGCCATACGCTAGTAAACCGTAACTTGCCATTTATTCGCTGACTGGAAACTTAATGCTTGATGTTCTAGGAATATTGAATATAAATTTACGTCTCGGAAGCTAAAATATTAGGAAGGAAGTTGAGATAACTTATTTTTATAGCTGGTTCACTATTAATGAAACACAACTGGCTTCAGCGTATGAAAAATCCTACCAGTTTGTGCATTAGCACTACTTTGACGTAAACACAGATTGGTTTATTTAGCAGTATTGGCAACGCATTATTTAAAAGTCGCTCTGATGTTCCACATCGTATTTAAGTGTAATGTGAATAACCAGAGGACATTTAAATTTGTTTATATTTTATTCCCATTAGAGAAGGAATTGATTTATTACTAATGTATTTGTGTGTCTCACGAATTCACAATATCCCTTGGCCGTGCTAGCAGTTATGTCTGTGGCGGTTTTTATTTTCTACGTTTTTAAGGAGACTTCACACTCGCCAGAAAGAAGAAACTGAACAGGCCTTTCAGAAGTGTTCAGTTAATTACTCATATTTGCGTTTCATGCATATTTTGTCTGGTGGCTTGTGATAAACCTTTGTGATTACCTCGTTTATTTTACTGATTCGTATGCTTACTGATACAACCTGTAACGATGCCATCACTTAATTTACAGTCTAACTTAGTACGTTCTATGCCGATGAGTGGTACCTGGTACCTACCTGGGAAGCTCTGAACTCTGAGCCAATAGCTGCACNTACGTTTTTAAGGAGACTTCACACTCGCCAGAAAGAAGAAACTGAACAGGCCTTTCAGAAGTGTTCAGTTAATTATTCATATTTGCGTTTCATGCATATTTTGTCTGGTGGCTTGTGATAAACCTTTGTGATTACCTCGTTTATTTTACTGATTCGTATGCTTACTGATACAACCTGTAACGATGCCATCACTTAATTTACAGTCTATCTTAGTACGTTCTATGCCGATGAGTGGTACCTGGTACCTACCTGGGAAGCTCTGAACTCTGAGCCAATAGCTGCACNCTTAGTACGTTCTATGCCGATGAGTGGTACCTGGTACCTACCTGGGAAGCTCTGAACTCTGAGCCAATAGCTGCACAAGATGACTGCGAAATGCGGTAAAAATTAAACTTATGGGTAATCTTAAGTATGTAAATTTATTAGAATTCAATGCTTTGACCATGCCTCTTTTGGACACAGTTTTCGTTAAAGAAATACTGCCTGCATTCTTAAAAATTTACTACCGCTTTTGTTTTTAGGTAACTATGAAGGGATTTTGTACCATATAAATCGAAGTTTAAAAATGTACTAAAATTATGTTTTTATTCCTACATAAATGTTTAAATCTGTATATTTACTAAACGACAGCAATAACAAAAAAACAGCGTTTGTTTCCCGGTCTGAACTTGTANAATGTTTAAATCTGTATATTTACTAAACGACAGCAATAACAAAAAAACAGCGTTTGTTTCCCGGTCTGAACTTGTATTTTTACCTGCACCTTGGTGTCGCAGATTTTATGTTGTAGGCGGGTGAGAACCATAATTTATGTTGCGAATCCNGTATTTTTACCTGCACCTTGGTGTCGCAGATTTTATGTTGTAGGCGGGTGAGAACCATAATTTATGTTGCGAATCCGGTCTTTCGATACTTCGTAATCCATGATCGTCTGACGAACCAATATTGCAGTTCCTCGAATCATATTCAGATGGTTCAATACCGGCAAATTTCCACAGAGTGTGCGGCACGAANCGATACTTCGTAATCCATGATCGTCTGACGAACCAATATTGCAGTTCCTCGAATCATATTCAGATGGTTCAATACCGGCAAATTTCCACAGAGTGTGCGGCACGAATTAGTATTCTTTCTCGCTATAGGGCATTTATTAAGCAATGGATTCGTAGTATTGGCCTACAGAATTTTCTTAAAAAGGCTCTCCGAAGTTGCTACGTTCAATGAGAGCGATGGCGATACAAACCAACTCAATTAAATGATGTCCGCAGTAAATCGATGCGGTAACAGCCACAACCTGTTCAGCGGTCAGTGAAATACGCAAAATAAGTCTACACAGTTTAATGTTTTGCAAGCACATACTTAGATTACTCCTTTAGATTGCAATGTTGCTGTAACCACACAAATGATTTCACCGAAACGCATTACTTTCTGCCATAAGGCATAGTGCATACTGTAAATCAACGCTTATCACGTTAATTCACGTTTACAGGTTTCTGGAAGTCAATGTAGAGAAGAGAAACCAAGAGAGGGCAGTCCTAAATAACAATTTCTGCCTACTTTGTAGGAAAATGTTTTTGACGGAATGATCNGAAATACGCAAAATAAGTCTACACAGTTTAATGTTTTGCAAGCACATACTTAGATTACTCCTTTAGATTGCAATGATGCTGTAACCACACAAATGATTTCACCGAAACGCATTACTTTCTGCCATAGGGCATAGTGCATACTGTAAATCAACGCTTATCACGTTAATTCACGTTTGCAGGTTTCTGGAAGTCAATGTAGAGAAACCAAGAGAGGGCAGTCCTAAATAACAATTTCTGCCTACTTTGTAGGAAAATGTTTTTGACGGAATGATCNAGAGAAACCAAGAGAGGGCAGTCCTAAATAACAATTTCTGCCTACTTTGTAGGAAAATGTTTTTGACGGAATGATCCATTCCATCAGCGCGATATCTTACGCCACAATAAAACGTACACATTTATGTCGTGAGAAATATTTCGACAGTAATGGATCACATTCGCAAAATATTTGCTCACAAAGTTAGCGGAAAATACTATCTCGCACTGCAGTTTCTTAGTTTTTCTATCTTCACTTCCAAAAACTCGTAGGTTATCAATGAATTTAGTGTTTATTAATGTACCACGCCCTCTTCATGTATGCCTTTTTTATGATCGGCGGTTTTTTTTTCATCTCAAGCGTTTATAGTTGATCCAGTCGTTCTCAGTCGCCCTTCCTTCCCGATGACGGTTGTGCTTTGGCGTGGCAAGGTACCGGAAGCTACCGGTAGCCATATTGATCCATGGCCCTTCCTAGATTTATTCGATATGATTAAAGTCGGATCAGTGGCGTGTGGTGAACGGCTGCAAGGGAAGCTGGTGCTTGCTCACTGCCGTACATTCTCGGTGCACACAGCAGGAGCCAGTAACCACCGTGCAGCCCAGGGAAGCGATGCATTCCGACCACTCGCAAGTGAGCAGCAAGGGACCCATTACACGCGTCCTGTGGCGTCAGCTGCCGAACTAAGTTTCAGCGGTGGAAGTGTAAACTAGCGAGCAACAGGGCACGGCACAGAGTTAACGCCAGCTTACCTTCCAACAGTTCACCACACGCCATTGAGTCGGATTACATGGGGGACCAGGTAAACAACCTCAAGTCCGTTCATTGTTCATCCAACTATTCGGGAGCGGTGGACCTGTGCATTGTTTTAGGTGCAGGTCTCCTGCAGGGTTCTATAGGTGCAGAAATGCTCTCCAGCAGGTCCCTGGATCTTTCGCCTCCAAAAGAGTTTTTTTTTCCCCTTACGAGTAATCCCAGCCACTTGACAAAATGAAATTAAAGAAGCTTGGAGGTATCGTATCACTGTATTTCAAAAAATGATTATGCAATCGACCCATTTTATTAACATCGGAGGATCATGGATTGAAAAATATACCCTCATTTTATTAACATTGGAGGGTTGTAGATTTAAAAAAGAATATGCAGTCATTTCTAGATATAGGCGTACAGATAAAATCTTCATCTCCAAGAAATTATTGTGAATTCTTTAAGTAGTCCCTTTTTTTTATTGTTTTAACAGTGTAAGTTATTTCCTTTATGTAGACTGACCAGCAAGAAAATGGCATAACTTATTATCTGGGAGAAGGGATGTGATAATTGTGTAAGTACCGTGCTACTGAAAAGTTCTTCTATTATCCGAAAATGATGGTAACGGAATGGTGTGTCTACATACTACTACTTCCATTTCGTAAGAGAGTTTCGTTCCTAGGATTCACCAACTTTAAACCACACTCGCCATTCCTCCTCCCCTAGACCTTGTTTTCCCTTATTTTAACACTAGTTCTCTTTCACACACACACTTTTTTCGCTTTCTCCACACACTTTTTGTCTCGCTATTTTCATTTCTTTGCCCCCCCCCCTCTTTTTTTTACCCCTTTGACATCAACACGTACATGTTGACAAAGAGCGCAGTTTTTTCGTTTGTTAGTTCGGACGTATNTTTTTTTACCCCTTTGACATCAACACGTACATGTTGACAAAGAGCGCAGTTTTTTCGTTTGTTAGTTCGGACGTATTACAAGTGACTGTGCATGCATATTTTGTACGGTTTAAACATATTTGTTGTGTAAAAGCTCCATTCCTTTTTGCCTCAAATAGGCTGCCGTCATTACGGCAAAGTAATGGGCCTTCTTTAGAGAGCGGGGGTCGTTTGTCAGGCACGTTATTCACCTTGCCCATCAGTGCGTGCCAGCCTTTGAACCCCCTACGCCTACCACTGTCGGGTTGAATCTTTAGTGAAATACCAATTTTCCTTGCTCCAAGCGATATTTGCCGCCTCGCATCTACAACCAGGGCAACAAACTGGCCTACTTTGTTTTTATTTTTATTTATTTTTGTTTGACACGTAAAGATGGCAATGCTGGCGACAAGCTACTAGTAAACGTTGCTTAACTTTTACGGGCGTACAATTATATGCTTTCAGAGATAGGTCTGAAAATTACGTTTTTTGCTGATCCTGTCGGCTTTGAAATGTTTTGAATAAATATTTGAAAAAAAAATTGTTCCAGAAATTATTTCCAAAAACTTGCTTACTAGACATGTCATAGCTGTCGAATTCTATTGCCAAATTGTTGGATGTGGCCAAAACTCTTTAAAGCACTCTATAGCTATTGAGTTACAGTTTATAAATTTGTTTTCAAAATGCTGTAGGCAGTTTTTTCAAAAGTTATATTGTTTGGGCTAGTTAACCACTTAGTAGTATTTCTTACATACATTTAATCTCCATTGTTAACGTGTTATATTTATGGTATAAAGTCAAATTATTTGATAGGTAGTGCAGATTATTATTATTTCCTGTGCCAAAATGATGNTGTTATATTTATGGTATAAAGTCAAATTATTTGATAGGTAGTGCAGATTATTATTATTTCCTGTGCCAAAATGATAAAATATAGTATTTTAAAAATTAATTTTGACTTTAAAGACGTATTCAAGGCAAAAGCTGCACACTGCACACACAATGTACTGGTTACTTTGGATTCGAAATTTGAATAATTTTCCAAAAGCGCTTTACGACCTTGATCACAGAGGTCGCCTCATGTGTGTGTTCTTTTCGTTGAAATCATACTGANTGTTATATTTATGGTATAAAGTCAAATTATTTGATAGGTAGTGCAGATTATTATTATTTCCTGTGCCAAAATGATGAAATATAGTATTTTAAAAATTAATTTTGACTTTAAAGACTTATTCAAGGCAAAAGCTGCACACTGCACACACAATGTACTGGTTACTTTGGATTCGAAATTTGAATAGTTTTCCAAAAGCGCTTTACGACCTTGATCACAGAGGTCGCCTCATGTGTGTGTTCTTTTCGTTGAAATCATACTGACACAGGGGGTACCAGAACGGAAACTCAGATGTAACGTTTGCAGGGTGATGCATTCCGACCAGTGGCTTGTGGTGAAGAGTTGCAAGGTAAGCTGGCGCTTGCTCACTGCTGTACATTGTCGTTGCACGCAGCATGAACTACTAACCACCGTGGAGCCTAGGGAAACTGAATGTAATGCGACTATTCACAACGAGCAGGCAAGGGACCCATTACACGTGTCCTGTGGCGTCATCCGCCGAACTACGTTTTAGCGGTGGAAGTGTAAACTAGCAAGCAACAGGGTACAGCACAGAGCTAACGCGAGCTTACCTCGCAACAGTTCACCATACGCCACTGATTCCGACAATGTAACTTCGTGACTACAATAACCAATTGAATTAAATGTTTCGTTCGATCGGGTATACGACTACGATGCGAGCAAGACCTTGAGTTCGAGCTGCTCATGCCCGAGGTGTGGGTGGGGGGCCCCGGCGACTATGGCCGCAATTTTGGGCGTGGGTGGAAACTTCCGGGCGGTATATATCGCGACTCCATGTGCTAGCGAGTAGATTTTGGTGCCAAACGAACAAGGTCATCTAGATTCGTCGATTAATGGGGGTTAGTATCCATTTCATCTTCGATATTTCTTACAAATCTTAGTAATGAAAATTTATGACCAGGCTGAGCGGTTAGCCTGCTTGCCTCCCACCAAGGCGAACCGGGTTCAATACCCGGCTGGGTCACTCTCGGATTTTCGCAAGTGGGAATCGTGCCGGACGATGCCACTGGTCATCGGGTTTTCTTGGGAATCTCCCGTTTCTCCCGCCCTTACATTCCGGCGCTGCTCCATTATTACCTCATTTCACCTTCAGTCTCTCAAGACCTCGTTTTTAAGAGCCGCCCAAATCTCTCAACTCGACATAATACATTAAAGCTAGGCATTACAAAAAGGACTAGTTAACAAATTTTTTTAAAAATTTGTACAGTTTAAATTATAGTTGTATTTTTCCATGTGGGATTGACATTATTAAATAATTAGGTAATATTTGATTACGGTTACAAGTGTAAAACTAATTATTTAAGAAAAATTAGTTGAATTTCGAAATGACTGTTATGATGTTCCCTATGCCTTCACTAGCTAGGTTTTTAAATATTGACTCCGAAAATTGAGTTATGGAGAAAAATACGTAAATACGAAATGGCGAGGGTACTTCCTCCTTAAGCCATGAAAGTCAAGCAAGAATCCATTTCGTCACTTTCACTTCAGTCCCGTATTGCGAAGAAAATACTGCCTTCTAACGCAGATTCACGTAGAACCCTCAGCCGTGTCTCCGATACTGCTACATACACTCCGACTTAGATATACATTTAGAATAGTGCAATATCGTAACTGCCTCCCATTTAGTCTCCCGGCATGGAGAACAACCTATTATAGGCATTATTCGGAGCCCTTAAACGTAGCCAGAAACGACCGTTCCAGACCGTTATATCTGAAACTGTATTGACAGAATACACGCGAAGCTTCTGCAGACAACCGCACTAAACTTTACTGTTTATATTTAGATTTACACTATTAAAATAACTGGTTCACCGCTTTTCAGCCCCACGGTTGCATGCTGCACGGCAAAAACAGCGCCTCGCGCTTAAGACGTGAAATATTTGACGCGCAAGTCTGTTACCACGTAGTGTGTCGTAATTTGTAACTGCATATTATTTGGCCGACCAACGAGTGTACTTAACACAAACGCGTGACTGAAAATTGTGTTTATAATTTTTTATTGTGAAAATAATAGTTTAAGTTTACAGTAGTATTATATATGAACAACACTACTGTTGTGCGATTTACAGGCTTTTCTGCGACGCAGTTTGAGCCTCCTGTCACTATATTGCAACGAAAAAATAAATAAACCCGCAGAAACTGCGACGTGATATATTGCTGTATTTGTACCGTGCCCAAGAAATTAATTTCATGATTGCCATTCCAACCCCCCCCCCCCTGGGAAGCATTTTTTTNCTAATGCAGTGCTAATAATTTTAATAAATTTTAATATAGGGGATTACTTACAAACCCATTCCAAATAAGAGGCGAACTGTATATTGACAGAAATAATTAATACGGTTGTTGGTCAATGGGAATAAAAACGTAAATTGATAAAATCCTTGCCCGGATTCACTAACTCTTTCAGTATAATGATCACAACAGATAGACAGTAGGGACGAATTATACTAATGCATAAAGTGTCCTACGAAGTTTGTTTCAGAGTTTCGTAATATGGCACCGTCCGCCGTGTTATACTACAGTGAATTTACCATTGCGATGCGGCTGAGACGAAATTAGTGTGGGCAGGAGTCCCTGATATCCAAGGCCAACTATTCCGGAACCTGTAATTTTTTTTTTTTTGGAGTTACTTAAAGGATTGTAAGTGGACCCGTACGACGCATTATTAACTCCATCTCCGACGGATAATCACGGGAATAGTTGCTTCTCTCGACCACGGTGAGGCAACGTGCGTGGCGGGATTGACTTATGTCGCGTCAGCAGAGGTAGGCATAAAGAGCACGTGTAAGGTATGCGAAAACTAAGAGAAGTTCATCTTTCTATTTTTATGATCCGTCCTACGTTGTCTTGGTTACTGTACTGCAGAAATCAATGTGGAACTACAGAGTACCGTTTCATGTACCCATGACTCCTCGGTAAAATATCGCGTGTAAAATCAGTGTTTGCGCGTATACGAGTATCTCAGTAAATAAGTGTTTTGGGAATACGACGCATTCCCAGGAAAGGTAAAAAAAATCCATAGCTACCACTCATTTTATCAAATATATCAAATGTATATACATATATATATATATATAAACTAGTGGGAATAGTTAAAAACTGCTTTCCTACGCAGTTTCCTGAAGGAAAGGGAAATAGNATATATATATATATAAACTAGTGGGAATAGTTAAAAACTGCTTTCCTACGCAGTTTCCTGAAGGAAAGGGAAATAGTACAAAGTCGTATCTGTAGTATATTCCATTGAAAGCATGATTTAAAAGTTATTCTGAGCTACTGATCTAATCGCTGCAAGATAATTCCGTCTACAAAAAAAAAAAAGGGCAATACGAGGAAGGGAGGTACGCGTTCTTGAAAGTCTAGTTATAAAATTACTTTATTTAAAAATAATTAGTATTGTTACATGTTCACTGCTCTGCATCGCTTCGCGTGCCCCGTCCAGCTTGCGCGAGCGAAACAGTGTGCTGAGTGCAGAGTTGTAACGGGAGAAGTGCGCGGCGATTTACAAAGGCGAACCGCCGCGTGTGCCAGATAAGCCTATCGGGTTTTGTGCGCTCCTGACCTTTAGCGTATTGAATTTCTAGGGTTATTTTTGAAAGAGTGTTCTGGATTGAATATTTGTAAATAATGAGTGTGAATTGACTGTAACCAATATAGAGACATTGATAAGGAAAGACTTAAAATAAAATTGAGTGAGTGAAAAGAGATTTGGGCGGCTCTTAACAACAAGGTCTTGAGAGCCGTTGATGGTGAAACCCGGTGAGTATGGAGCAGCGCCGGAATGAAGGGGCGGGGGAAACGGGAGATCCCCGAGGAAACCCGCCGACCAGCGGTATCGTCCGGCACGATTCCCACTTGCGAAAATCCGGAGTGACCTGACCGGTGATTGAACCCGGTTCGCCTTGGTGGGAGGCGAGCAGTCTAGCTGCTCAGCCACCGCGTCCCCAAATAACTGACTTATGCATTTAATATTGCGCTCATTGAGGATAAAAAGAGTAATAGAGGAGATAGATAGTTTAATGCTGTAAATAATAGCTGTTAGAATAAATAAAAAATCTAACTTTGTTCTTTTATTTTTATCAAGACCTCCATCCTTCACGATCTCAGATACGCTCCTCTTGCGTCTTTTAACAGTATTATTTGTGATGAATAAACACATTCCTGTGTGGAAATAGTGATTTCTTAGATTGAGAATTCACATTTATGACAATTGCTGGGTTATATTCGTCCCTTGCTTTAAGATAATTAAATGCCTGACGTGTTTTTATTGCCGCTATTCAATTTTTAGTAGCTCTTTTTCTTGAGAATCTTTCTGTCAAATGTTATTACACCAAGATTTTTTTTTTTNCGCTATTCAATTTTTAGTAGCTCTTTTTCTTGAGAATCTTTCTGTCAAATGTTATTACACCAAGATTTTTTTTTTGCATATTTAAATGTGATAATTCATGTCCATGATAAAGACTTTTATCTGAACAAAGAGTTTCAAAATTATGTTCGTTAACCTTGCGCCCTCTATTTTCTTAATGGAATGTGATATTACCAGTGAAATTCAACAATTTACAGATTCACAGTTAAGGAAACAATGATCGAGAATTAGTTGTTTCATCTCTTGTAAGTACAGTCATTTAGGGTAATTTTTACTGGCGTGAGCATTTTAGAACCAGCCTAATATGATTTAAAATGAAGGCCCAAATATTCTGTGCACTTCACTGTATTATTTATAAAAAAAACTTAACTAGNGCCTAATATGATTTAAAATGAAGGCCCAAATATTCTGTGCACTTCACTGTATTATTTATAAAAAAAACTTAACTAGGAAGTCAGACATCAATGTGGGATCTGTAAAGGCTTCACTTTAAATTAAAACGCGTGGTACAAAGTTTCCTCAAATGACTTTACTGTATATTATTTTGAAATAAAATCATTTGATTGAAAATCTTGTACTAATAACTGTAGACCAAAAGTCGTATTATGTCTTCTTCCTCATTTCGCATAAGGAATCAATATTACAGCGTTTTGACCTGGAGTTCATAATAACTTTTGTATAATAGCGTTTGGTGAAACCGATTAGTAGAAATGCCTAACACTAGCTTTAGTTGTACGAGATTTTGTACTTATCATACCTTTTTTCTCGCAGTTTGAGATCTTTGTCGTTGCGCTGTAACGTTTCATCTACACCGGGTTTTGTTTAAAAAACCGTGCGTTGTTCTTGGAAATGTTAAGCACGTGCCTTTCTTTCTTGAACTTTAGTCAATTACAATAAACATTTGGAGTAAGCTTCTGATTAAATAAATTCTACTTTATTACTATTGTTTTTTAACTTTAAAGCGATATCGTTGACGTGCTGTAATTTGAATGATGCCAAAGTTGGTCGCATTGGCAGTGGCCTCAACGGCGAGGTTGGTCCTACTGGCTTTGGCCTCCGCTCTCCACAGATGCACAGTCTTCACTGGAACTGGAATGATCTGCAATTCTCTCCTAATGAAGCGCTCGCTTTTCATGTCGGTCCCCACAGCCATTCCCGCCCGGGCTTTTGTCNGATCTGCAATTCTCTCCTAATGAAGCGCTCGCTTTTCATGTCGGTCCCCACAGCCATTCCCGCCCGGGCTTTTGTTGGCTATAGGCTATTAACCTTAGACGTTAACTTTCGAGTGCTGTGGAATATACACACTGTGTTCATTACTTACGTGGGGATATTTATTGAAAATGTGGTTAAAGGATAAAAAAAAAAAGCTGTAAGCAAAAAGTAACTAGGGCCTCAAAAGTGCTCACTTTACCGTGAACAGACTATAGCAATGCCNTGTGGAATATACACACTGTGTTCATTACTTACGTGGGGATATTTATTGAAAATGTGGTTAAAGGATAAAAAAAAAAAGCTGTAAGCAAAAAGTAACTAGGGCCTCAAAAGTGCTCACTTTACCGTGAACAGACTATAGCAATGCCCGCCCCGAGCAGACGTGATACTCGGGTCGGATCAGGGAGTGCACTTCCAGGGTAATTTAAAACTTATATGAAGCACTCCGCGCTTTGCCTCATCGCTCTCGGTGGTAGAGTGATTTAAGAGCGTTTTAAAGTAGAAAATTATTTCCTACATTTTTAGCATGTTACTTTTTTTTTCTCCCCGTTGTGATATGAAATGATAGCCTGAAAAAGTTAAGTTAATGCCGGGAAATTGCTTTCCAAAAACAAATTACAAGAACAACACTGTTAGAAAAAATTACAAAAACAACACTGTAAGAAAAAATTTCCGCGAAATTACAAGAAACTGCCAATAAAAATGATCCAGAAATCTTCGTGAAATTAGGCACTTCTTTTTTTTTTTTTTTCAATGACAGACTTTTAGTTAATTTCACTAAACTTGCCGTGAATTCACGCAAACTCATCGTAAATTTATTACTTTGTTTTTGCAGGTGCCAAGTTTCTATAAAAAGATTATGAACAAAAAGTTTAATTTTCGTTATGTGGGTGTGTACCTATGTACAAAAAAGAAATTTGAAAAAAGGCATCCCCGCCTTCCACTTGGAACAGGATTTGAACTCGAGTGTGAAAGTGTAAAGGGCACAACTCGTACCTTTCTGCAACACAGCATAGAATGGAGTGTTAACGTGCTATTAATTAAAGTAACGCATGAGAATTTTTCAGTTTCTGGTAACGCTGGGGGGTGTGTAGTATTTATAACTTTTGTAAATGGCTCGTGCTGCTTTTTGAAGTTTGTAATAAAAAATTCAACTGGAGTTAATATCCTTACTGGCGCAGGAATGATATACTTCCTGATGGTTGTTCACGGTAAAGTGAGCACTTTTGAAATCAACCAAGTTGGCAACGACGGATGAAAAGTAGTTCGGTGTTTTAACGTTGAATTAAAATTTTCATGTAAACATTAGTCTATACTGAAATTAATTTTTGCTTTCATTTCAAATGCATGCTTAATTGTCGAATTGTTAAAATATTTACTTTTCCAATAATTTTGACAGTTCCACTTGACCGACGCATGAATAAATTAATGAGACCCCTGGCAGTTTTGATTTTAAATATTGCGGAAGAATACACAATGCGCATGCAAGTAGATCTTATGCAGGGCTTTCAACAGGTTTTAGTTATATCGGCGAAGAACCTTTCTTGTATCCTCGCCATTGTTCGTTGCTGAAACCCGAAGCTGCTGAAAATACGGAGTGTATTTCCGTTTATTAACTTTTATTCCAGGAAAAAAATTTCCGTTAATATACTGACGTTTTTAACAGTGTGCCGGAATAATTAATTTATATTGTTTTTCTTACATCTCAAAACTGAACAAAATTGTATGCCAGACCACGGCTCAAATAGAATCGTCCATGCCATACGAACGTCACAAAGAAATTTTTTCGTAAATTTGTCAGGTGATTAGCCCGTACTTCAGTTTTAACTTTCAATAAGTTTCAAAATCAGAATAGAAGTTAAACTTTTACCGCAAGTGAACCAAGTGCCGGATTTCAAATAGATTACACCATGCCTTTCTTATTGACTTCAAGAGACACTTCGCTAAAACCTAACTTAATTTTAAAATAAATTTCGAAGTTTGTACGAATCAAGATTTTTGAAATGAAATTCTCACACTTATGTTTAAATTTTTTTTTTTTTTTTCACCAAGTCACGATTGATATCGTATCACTAAACCATAAAATATATTCAAAATCTAGAAAATAAAATGGCTGTTTGTAAATACTGAAGCGTAATAAACGTTTGAAGAAGTATGCTTGAGCGAGAAAAGTTTTTTAAGAGTGACAATCTCCGCCGTTGCTCCATTTCACCCTCACCTGCTCTCTTAGTCCGGACATATTTTCTGTACATTCGTTGTTTGCGCGTTTACGCGTGTATCCTGGGAATACGACTANAATAAATTTCGAAGTTTGTACGAATCAAGATTTTTGAAATGAAATTCTCACACTTATGTTTAAATTTTTTTTTTTCACCAAGTCACGATTGATATCGTATCACTAAACCATAAAATATATTCAAAATCTAGAAAATAAAGNTTTTTTTTTTTCACCAAGTCACGATTGATATCGTATCACTAAACCATAAAATATATTCAAAATCTAGAAAATAAAGTGGCTGTTTGTAAATACTGAAGCGTAATAAACGTTTGAAGAAGTATGCTTGAGCGAGACAAGTTCTTTAAGAGTGACAATCTCCGCCGTTGCTCCATTTCACCCTCACATGCTCTCTTAGTCCGGACATATTTTCTGTACATTCGTTGTTTGCGCGTTTACGCGTGTATCCTGGGAATACGACTATTTGTCAGAAAAAAAACCAACTGTATAAGCCCGTACGATATTGTTTTTATCGTATTTATGTGTATAGAAAAGAAATCGTGAAAATNAAAAAAACCAACTGTATAAGCCCGTACGATATTGTTTTTATCGTATTTATGTGTATAGAAAAGAAATCGTGAAAATGGCGAAAAATATCATTTTTAGGGCTTTCGAACGCAGTTTCCTTATGAATTAGGAGACAAGTAAACTCGTGCAGTCATAGTTACGTGTGTGGGTTTTATCGCGGTTACAAGGAAAGCGTGACGACAGAAGCACTGCACACCGGTTCAGTGCCTTGCGCGTAGGAGCGAATGGGCTCTGGGTGCTCGTGTTCTCGTCATCCGCATCGCTGTGCCTGGAAGGAAACAGAAATCTTACGCCCATGTATTAGTTAGTGCCTACGAAAACATCTTTACTCATCGCAACTCGTCGTAAAATAGGCGGCTGCCTTTGAAGTTCATCGCTGGTATACGATACGCGTCTGTATACGTTTTTCAATTCCTCATTTTCTCTCTAAAGCATATTTTTGTGATAGTGAAAATGGCTCAAACGGGTGGTTTTGACGGGTCATATTTAGGTATGGACATTCCGGTACAGAACATTAAAAGTGCAATAGGGATGTGCATAAAACCTTTATTTTTATTATGTCATAAGATGGCAGTGTCTCCGCTGAAAGTCTCGTAGAGGCGCATTATCGACGGCAAGTCTGCACTCCAGTTCAGTGCTTTGCGCGTAGAGGCGATGAGAGTTGATGCGCATGTCTCGGTCGCCCCTAGAGCTCCAACGCTTTTAGGCCTCAGACGTGCAAAATTGCTTCAACAAAGCGACCGCCTTAAAATAAATTAATTTTCTCGTAAAGTGGTTGTAGTTCATTGGCTGAGCGGTTTCGCTGCCTCCATTGCTTGCCGTGGCGGCAGTTTTCGCGCGGGTGCCCGGCGGCTAGTAGCGAAAACAACGACCAGACCCTGTAGCGGCGCGCCGTTTCAACCCGGAAATGAGAAGTAGTGGCTGTNCGGCTAGTAGCGAAAACAACGACCAGACCCTGTAGCGGCGCGCCGTTTCAACCCGGAAATGAGAAGTAGTGGCTGCTCGGCGCGTCGTCGCTAATTGCCATTCGAGTCTCGCTGGTAGTGTTAGCAATTCAGTTGTGTGGAACCCCTCGTAGCTGGATACGCTGTTAGTAGTTAGAAATGGTTCCTTCTGGCCTTCCTGGAGGGGACGAGCTGGCGACCATCTTGGATGGTGATATGAAGCAACCTCCTGCTCTGTCATTCCTTGCCGACGTCGGCCTTGTAGGGTTTCCCCTCCCGCTGTCATTCCTGGCCAACGGCGGCCATTTTGGGTGTTTCTACTTCACACTCTTGAATTATATGTGGGGTTTTCCTCAGAGTCCTCCCGATCTCCTTTATTTTCTTACACTCTCTCATTCCTTCCTACGTGATGTCCTTACTTCACGCTCTTGCATTCTGTGTGGGAGTTTTTCTCCATGCTATCCATCCCTCCATGCCAGCACCATCCATCTTGCCTGAAGAATATTCGTTCTTTATTGCCCCGTAATGCAACTTCTCTCCTCATGCTCTATCATTCCACCATGGTTTTCTCATATCCCTTCTGGGCTCATTTAACCTGGCTTCCTGGTGGGGACAAGTATCATGCTCTGTCATTCCACCTTGCTTTTCTCATATTCCTTCCGGTCTCCTTTCACCTGACATCCTGGCGGGGACGAGTCTCGTGCTATATCATTCCATATGCACGACATGGAGCGAGGCCTGCCCACGCATACAAGCCTAGAGTCTCACCGCACGCGCGCAAAGTATGTCCTAAGCCCACCTATAAGCATAGTTGGCTGTAATTTCCGAACCGTTTAAGATATTCACCAAATTCATAGTCGTAGCTCCCGACCATTAACAGGGTCGCAGGGTCAAACAAGTCCTAAGTCCACTTATA
The DNA here is from genome assembly GCA_002778355.1 of Clitarchus hookeri. Lineage (NCBI taxonomy): Eukaryota > Metazoa > Arthropoda > Insecta > Phasmatodea > Phasmatidae > Clitarchus > Clitarchus hookeri. Next base: position 27,223 of record NQII01005553.1, read on the forward strand.
AGCATAGTTGCCCACTATTTCCACCCACCAAAGCTATAGGCATCAAATTAATATAATAAACATCACCTGATAAAGAACAGAGTGGTAGGGTCAAGTAAACTTTAAGGCATATTATAAGCATAGTCGATCGACAATTCCTATTCACCGAAGCTATAGTTGTTAAATTCATAACATCGAATTCGCCGCCGACAACGAACAGGATGGTAGTTTCAAGTACGCCCTAAGACCTCGTATTAGCATAATTTGCTTCCATTTCCCACCCACCAGGCCAATAGTCACCAAATTCATATCATAGGCCTCACCCCCCGACGACACAGGTTGGTAGGGACAAGTAAACCTTAAAACCTCTTATAAGCATAGTTGCCCGACGTTTCCCACCCTCTGAAACTACGATCACCAAATGCATATCAGTCATCACTTCCGACTGCAATCAAGGAGATAAGGGCTAGTAGGTCTTAAGCCCTGTTACAAGCATAGTTGGTCAGCATTTCCAAACCTTTGAAGTTCGGGAACATGTAACAACCGTCTACTCATGTAAAAAAAATAAAGGTATACATACAAGTGCGTTGCAAATTTACCGTTGCACACATACACATCGGCCTGCATGCACTCGTCTAGGAAATAGGTGCATACTGATTTCCCTCTACTCCACTACAGAGAGAATTACAACATATCTTCGTATTCGACCGGTTGGATGGTGATATAAATTATTGCAACAGTAGAAAACTGACCGGTTGTTAAACAGAACTGCTCGACGTCGGTACTGCATGAAGGCAGCACTGAGGGGTGGGCAGTGAGGGGTCAGCACTGCGAACTCAACTATGATGTGTACTGCTAACATTATAAGTCCAACACAAGTGCTGGCGGCCTGAGTCATCGTTAGCTTGGGTAACCCTTAGCAACCAGTCATATTTTGATAAATAAAGCTGTATACAATCGTACCGATAACAATACTTCTGTAGTCGCATGTTACACTAAAACATGTACGCAATAATATAAATAAACACCATCAGCTTAGCGCAAGGGTCGGCGAAACCGAGTGTAAAAAATATGAAACCGTCATTTACATGAAAAAATCAGTCGCGTAATAAACAATAAAGGACTGGCATATATGCAAGTACATCACAAGCATTGTCATAATGAGTCACAATATATAAAAAATACCTGATGGAGCCACCGTCCATAATAGTGATATCAGTGTTGCTATCATGCCAAGAAGTTTAGTAAAAGCTAGAATGCACGCCGATATATGAGAGAACGAATGATCACAAGGGACAACCGCAAAAATGACTACAATGCATCAAGTGCGATGCACATTACGCAACTTGTAAAGACTTCGTTCCTTTGCTTGCCACAAAACAACATAAATTTAAATCATTAGTCGCGCAAGAGAGACGTCACTGCTATGCGCTGATGCAAACAGATATAATAATTATTATAAAAGCAAATAGTTATATGCATTTACCAACAAATGCATATTGCGCGAGCATCGAACGCTGTACGTTATGTTAGGCGAATAAATTTCCATTGTGAATTGCGGGAATGATAAGGTCATCACTGCTACATACTGATGCAAACTGATATAAAAAATAAAATATAAAGGNGCGGTATGGTTCGACTGTGAGGGCTGAAGGTCGCAATAAACGTCATCAGCCTAACACGTGGGTTGGGAGGAACCTCGTGCAGCATATAAAACCGTCCCATTCATGAAAAAATTAAATCACGTAATAATATATATCAAAGACTCAACATAGACGCAAGTACGCTGCGAGCATGATGTATCGAACCTCTACTATAAAAAAAATACCTGATAGTTCCACAGTCCGTAATAGCGATATCAGTGTTGCTATTGCGACGAGAACTTGAGTAAAGAGCTGGAATGCCCGTCAACGCGAAAAATAGCGTATGTTCACAAGAACCAACCTCAAAAAAATTCTACAATATGACAAGTGCTGTACACTATTTACCAGCGGTGATAATTTGAAGACGAATTACATGACTTGTAAAGGCTGTGTTCCTTTGCTTGCCACTAAACATCATGCATATAAACCAGTGGCCATGCAAGAGACGACGATACTGCTACATACCCATGATTATATATTTTTAAAAATACAAAGGTAAATAGTTACAAACACCTTCCAACAGATGCATATTGTGCGAAAAACGAACGCTGTACATTATGTTAAACCAAAAAGAAATGGGGGAAAAAAAAAAATATATAAATCCAAGATGGCTTCCAACTTTCCGCCATGTTGAATTTTCCATGTATTTACCACTACTTTATTTTCAATTAAATAACCGAATATTTCTTGTTATAGCACGTTTCCATTAAAAAAAAAGCCTTAACATTAGTTGCCAAATTTTACACACACACAATTCTGCAATTGTGAAACGGCAATAATCTATTGATAATTTAAAAATTATGCTGCACTTAAGTCATAATTACCCGACATAAATTCTGAATTAATTTTTTCATTTACTGCGTAATGTATATTGTCAGAGAGGTATAGTTGTAGTTTGAAAATAAGTGTCCAACAAATAAGCTATGGGAACGAGTAATTCAACATGGTGTGCGAGGGAGGCCTTACGGCACATGAGCATAAACCACAGGACTATCTTCTCCCGCCCTCCCGTGGCTAGGTAATGTGGAACGGGAAATCGCCGCGCAGGCAGTAGTGGAGGGCGAAGGGCGCTCGCTGCATGCTCGTGCGCGTGCCCACTCAAGCGCGCGAGATGACAGATTGGCCTCTACAGATGTCTAGTACCTCGAATGGCTGAAGGTGTAAGGGGGAACGGAGTACATGCAGGGATGGGGGAGGAAGGGTTGCCCTCGCACATCGGCCCACTCAATCAATACATTTCGGCTTGAGTGCCACATCGTCACGTCGCGTCGCCTGATTTACTCTGTCGTGGGGGGATATAGTGCGTACGCGGTCTCTATTTCCACATTCGCGAATGGTACATTTCTCGAGCTGGCATCCTTGTTTTGACTCTCCGTCTATTGTATGTGGTCTATGCGAAGCGTTTGCTTTGCATACATCGATGCATGTAACATTATTGTTGGCACGAAATCCGTGTTGACGAAATAATATAACGCGTAACTTTTGGAATGTTTCTTTGTCCTTGTTTAAACGTTTCTTTGTTTCTGTTTAAATGTTTCTTTGTTTCTGTTTAAATGTTATTTTCTCTAGCGCTGAACAAGACTGTACAGTGTGCGTAACTTACTATAAAGTAGTAAACACAATACCAAAATAGTCAGAAATAATACTGGGGNAGTAGTAAACACAATACCAAAATAGTCAGAAATAATACTGGGGCCGCGGTGGCGTAGTGGTTCGATTACGTGCTTCCCACCAACTCGAACCGGGTTCGATTCCCGGCGGGGTTGCCCCCGGATTTTCGCACGTGGGAATAGTCTCGGACGATGCCGCTGGTCGGTGGGTATTCTCGGGGATCTCCCGTTTCCCCCGCCCTTGTAATCCAGCGCTGCCCCATACTCGCCTCGCTTCACCAACATCGGCCGCCCAGATCTCTTCATTCTTCACGGGACATTGCTGGGGCCGTAGCTCGCGCGCGCCACCGCCAAGCAGCTACCGACCTTGGCTTTGCGCCTTGCCCGGGCGGTGCATCCGGATTGGTGGGCCCGGCCGACCTCAAAAGCGCACGCCACGGTCGGCGGGTTATGCAAGAACGGCGCGAATCGCTGCCAAGTCGGTCGAGCCGCGCTTCGTCGCCGATTGCANGCGGGTTATGCAAGAACGGCGCGAATCGCTGCCAAGTCGGTCGAGCCGCGCTTCGTCGCCGATTGCATGCACCGGTGGCCACGGGGGTCCTCGACAACGGAGGCGGCGCGGCCACTCCAAGTCGAGCGTGGAAAGAAGAACTGGCGGGGAACAAAAGAGAACGGCCCTTCGGAACGAAAGTGAAGGGGAGCGCATGCAGGGAGGGCGGCGTTCGTTGTCCGAGTACAATATTCGCTAACATCTGGGCTTTTTAAAGACAACTTTTGTGCACGCCTCGAAATTGAGTGAAGTGACAGCCGCGAAACCACGTCTTTAACATTGGAGGAGGCAAACCTTTTGGAGCTCTCCCTAAGATATGCAAACCCTTTAGTGCCCCTCTCATGACATTTTCGGTCTTATAAATTTCATTTTGGTACAATCAAAACCTATATTTCATATGCATAAAATATAGAAAAACATGTATAACCCAGAACCAAAGATATATAACTACCACAAATATACAACTATTATAACAATTTTTTCGATAGTGGTTATTACAATAATTTATTTGAAATACGGATTCAAGTCTCGTATTGAGTCACACATCTACTGTATTCAATATATAAATGAATCTCGGTGAATAAAAACAGTTTCGGTTCACATTTACTCTCATTCTGGCGCCCTTTCCTTAATTTAAGAGGGGAATTGTATTTCCCCCCCTCCCTCTAGTTACGCCGCTGGGAGATGGCGCAGTGGTAAACCACTGAACTTGCATTCGGGAGGACACAGGTTCAATTCCCTGTACTGCCATCCTGATTTTTGACTTTAGCTTCAACGTCGTACGGCCACCCTAAAAAAAAAAAAAATACCTAAAGGCGATAAGACTCGGTGGTTCCCCAACTACGAGGCACAACTCCTGCTTCGGAGGAGGGAAGGCTGTGGGCGCTAAAAGGTGGCTCGCGTGAATGAGTGAAGAGAATTGGACGGCTCTTAACATCGTGGTGTTGAGAGCCGAGGTGGATCGAAACATTCGTGAGCGGTATGTTAGTCTTTTTAACTTGGCAACTGCTCAACTCTGCGAGTTATGTTGTAGGCGAGTCTCGAACAATGACTAGTTCGCCTTCCCCTTAAACTCCTAAACGACTATGGCTCTTGAATGCATGGCTGCTCGGCGTCCTCTTATCCGAGATGTTCGTCATTGTGGCGCTGTGAATTTGCCGTATTTGTTTATAACTTTTTCATGATATTGAATTTTGATTGTAGTATAATATTTTGTGTGTTAAATTCCGAAAAATATTGTATTATTTTACGGTTAACATATAAAGTATTTTTTAGCGTAGTAACCCATAACATATTCACGAATTAAGAAAAACTATAAACATAAAATCGGCAAATTTAATACCAAGTAGTATTTTTTTTGTTCTCCTGTAACTTTCCTCTCCCCCATCCCTAATCAAGAGTTCCACGTTAAATTAGTACTGTACAGAAGTAGTGGTTGTTTCAAGTAGTACTGTAGATAGAGTTATTAATTTTTTTTAGTTCCGTTAATATTGCTGTGGCATTTTATAACCCGGTGTGGCATTTCCTTTGGTGAAACTTGCTGCGATTATTCTTCACTACTTGCTCACTTTCATAACTCCTGCAAATTATTAACTTGAAATGGTTTTTAAGAAGAACAAAATTCCATTTAATTGGTTCGAGCCAGAAAAGTTTTTGGAATCACCCTGTGGCGTAATTTACACTGCCGCAGATCCCGCAGTAGCGAAAGTTAAAAGGACCCGCAAATTTTGGCAGATTACGTATGCTTATTTTAAAATGTGCGCGTGGCACAGAACATGGCGCGTCACGCAACGAGAAGTTTACGTACCGCATCACCGGCGTCATGTTCTCATCTCCGACTCCCCCTGATAGCGTTTACTGGCGTTAGAAATGGCCGACGAACTTCAATATAGTACGCTGTTCACGGTAAGGTAAGCACTTTTGAAACAAACCTTTGAAAAACCAGCCCACGTACGACGTGTTTGCTTGTTTCCTAAATATATCATGTACCACAAGTGTTTTATACTTCTGATAACGTAAAAAANCACGTACGACGTGTTTGCTTGTTTCCTAAATATATCATGTACCACAAGTGTTTTATACTTCTGATAACGTAAAAAATACTTATTTTTTTATTTAAATTAAACTTTTACTTATATTTTACCTATGCATTATAATACTTCATTTGTAATTTATGTGGATAAAAACAGTGAGAAAACAGGTGTGTTAATATAATTAAACGTTGTGCGTACGAATGCGGTGCATTGCCCCTTTAGCGTAATTTTCTATACTTTTTTAAGCTTTGTATGAAGCAGAGGAATATCCTGGATGTATAACTCTAGCAGGGCTTAAGAAAAGTTGGAAGTAACCGAAAATGTATAATACACTACTGTGCATTTCACACTTGCATGCATAGCTCCTAGTTAAGATGGTAGCGAATTGATAAACAGTTTGGAATATTGTGATACATGGCAGTTTGGGTGGCAGGAGTTACGTAGTTCTTTTGTGATCAACAGAGAGCGCACTAACGCATTGGACATGCCTGGGACAAGCTGAAAACAGCAGTTTATAATAGTCCACAACCTCCAGAAACACTTCCAGATTTCATAAGAGCTGCCCAGATTGAATGGGACCTTCGTCCGGAAGATGACATCAACACATCGATTACAAGCAAGCATGCCACGGCGTGTTAGGGACCTGCACGATGCACATGGAGACCATGCACGGTACTAAGTGTTAGTGACCTGTACAATGCACATGGAGACCATACACGGTACTAAGTGTTAGTGACCTGCACGATGCACATGGAGGCCATACACGGTACTAAGCTGCAGTGGGAAGAAAGGAAAAAATCCTCTCTAGTCAGACACACTTCAAATTAAGTTAGTTGTTCTTTCGTGTTTATTTGTGTGTGGTATTTGAGAAATTGTTTTTTGTTAGAAACGCTTTCAATTTCACGTTTTGTATCGGTACCGCTGGTAACGTCTAATTGATATGCTTACTTTACGTACACTCCGTACGTTTGTGCATTCTGTATGTATATTCCAGACTTTTTTGTGATGTGTTTAGTTCTTAACACTTGACGTTTTTTGTGAGTGTAATGTTGAAATTTATGGCAACTGAAGGTAGTATTCCTTGTTTTATACACACTGAAGTATGGATTTTCATATTAATAACACATTGACATTCATAATAATTTTACGGTTCACATGGTGCACGAACGAAGTTATCAGGCCCAATGCAATGTCAATTTTACATATGGCGGAAGGGTACAAAATGAAAAAGAAAAGTAGATGCGTAGCAGGGTTTGCAAAAGTGCTCAATTAACTATAGTAAACAAACCCGCATTAAAATAGGACACGGTGACTGAAAGGTTTAATATGGCATCGTTTTATGAAATAATTCGAATTTTATTTGTGGTATATTAGTTAAAATTATTAAGTATCGTATTTTATGCACAGTTGTCGTCTGTTCATTGTTGTACTTTCCATTTTAGCCATTCAGTTAATCATTTCAGTTTATTTTGTCACGGGAAGACTGAATTAGTTAACTAAAATTTAGTTTTATTAACACTGAAATTAAAAAAAAAACATACAAATTCATTAATGCATTTATCATTCAAAAACAGTTTCATGTTATTTGGAAGGATGCCCAAATAAAAAAGTTTCGCCAGTGAAACCACCTGCCCAGAACTCGCGTGCTTCCCTACTTTAAACTCGCGGCTTGATTATTCCACGCGAACGTTTGTAAATCCGGTCTCAAATACAGAAAGCTTTTATTGGCGGAGAATTGTATTGTCTGGAACAGGGTGGTTGTAATCCCAGTGTATGATTTATGGTTCTGACGAAGCTGTGTCGTGTACACTTGTTTTCAAAAAGTCTGTTCCAACCACCGATGAAACGACGCAACCCGCTTAGCATTTCTTTTCAGCAGAAATTCGTTCGCAATGAATCATCACGAGAAGCAGAGTTTCAAAGCTATCGTACATAAACATGTTTTCGTTTGAAATTGCAAAATTAAGGTCGGGGGGTGGGGCTCCTAAATTGTTCTCCGAACAGAATGAGAAAATAAACATAAACCGGTAATTACGATCCTGCTAATATGAGGCTTGTAAGGAAGTTTTCCTTTCATTTATAATGCGAGCGTGGTGGTGATGCCGTTGTACAAGTACAAAACTCCGAAATAAGCGCAGTATGCTTTTGAAACAGTAGCCACAAGGTTTGGAATTTAAATAACTTAAATTATTAATGCTTGTGTTCAAAACGATAATGTTTACAGATAGCTATGTGAACTAAGCCGTGATTTTCCTCGTTCACATAATTTTCAAAATACAATTCTGAATAATTTATTTAATTTCATTGTTTGGTATATCGGGTGTAATGTTGCTTCGTATCACATTATATAAACCAAAGTATGGTATTCAGTTATGCTTTCGGTGTTACATACTTTGCGTTTCGTAGCCATTTAATATGCTGTTATGTATGTAGGTCAGTTAATTTTAATTGTCGCTACAATTAGAATGATGCAGTATATTTGAAACGTTTTTCGACGTAGAAATTTGATGGCGTTTTCGTACTTGTGTTTGTTTGCAACATCTGAAAACATAATGTGTTATAAAGATGATCTTTCAAACAAAATTGAAAACATTTGGCAAAATAAAGTTATTTTCAGCGTTTTTCCTTGCGAATAATGACTGCAACAATTTGGCTTAAGAACGTGCGTCATAGTAGGCCTAACTCAGCGCTTCTGCTTGCCTACGATTTACTAAAAAATGTGTGCAATGCGTTCGTTTTCGAACTATGGTTCGAAATTTTTCGCTGTGATTACGGGGGACAAAGGGACGAAGTTTTTTTGTTAATAACGAATGGTTGGTTTTACTGTTGCAGAATGGAGGTTTGTTCACAATGCTTAAGCCATGTTAATGTGGCTACGCCTGTAGCTTGTGTAGTCTAATAGGGTTTCTTCACATTTTTTGAATCTAACCTTCGAAAAATCACCCCATGTATGACGTATTTTCGTTGTTTCCAAAAAATGTCTTGTATCACGAGCGTTTTATATTTGTCTTCATAAAAGTACCTTATTTTTTGTTAACTTAAATTTTTAATTATATTTTACCTACAAATTATGTTGTTTCATTTCTAATTAATATGGTTAAAACACAGAGAGAAATACGTGTGTTGGTAATGCCTGGCAATAAATAGTTGGTATGGGGAATGTTATTACACTGATTCCGCACGAATGAGGCGTGTAGTTCCTTGGCGTAATTTTCTACACTCCGTTAAGCTGTTTGTATGGGGCGGAGGAATATCCTGGAAGTAGAACTTCAGCAGGGCTTCAGAAAAGTCGGAAGTAACCGTGACTGGACTGTAACAGTAAGTTACTTTTGCATTGTCTCAATCTGTTACTTTGAAGTATAAAGGTCAATAAGGAATGTAGCGCGCAATTCAGCGATGATCCTCACTAAGGTCACTTCTACTCAGGTTAGGAACAAAACGACCTTTCTTATGGGAGAGTTTGGCACAGGGAAAAGTTCCGCCGCTAGGTGCGCAGTGTTCCAAAGAGGTCACTTTAAAATAAAATGTTCATATACATGAATAATAAAAAGAAAGATTTTACTTGGTTACGACGTTATTTTATTTTTTATTTATGTTTATTGCAATTATCCTGTTTTTAACGTAGAAAATAGAGAAAAAGCTGGTACACGTGGGACGCTAGCGCTTACCGAGTGGCGAAAAATTTCTGTTGCCAAACTTTTAACATTGATCTTCCCAACCTGAGTAGAAGTAACCTTGTCCTCACTCCGTGATTGTCTTGTCACGTCACGACTTGACGGGTAACGGTAGGAAGTTGTTAGATACGTCGTTCCCAGCATCCACATCGCTGCAAGTGATTGGTAATAAATCAAACCGTTGTAAAGTACTACGGCGTACATGTTCGTTGATGTTCACCGTGCAATTTTATTCGTGTTTTGTGTTTTTCATTTATTCAGTTAAAGTGGAAATCGTATACACATGTTATAAGAAACACGATATCTGGAATAACTATGCGTACATGTTTTTTTTTTTTTTTGCTGGCGACTGCTTGTATTTGTATAAAATACTCGGTAAGTAAAACACGGTTGTGCAACGCAAGTTCATTGATAACCAAACAGTCGGAAATTCGATCTTCCAAGACTGTCATTAAAAAAAAACAGAATTTCTCTGTGTTTATTTTCAACTTATAAAATAGTTATCGCTTAAGTACAGTTTATTCAATATTAAAGACCTGTGTCCTGTACCCCTGTGCCAGAAGTGTCGACAAAAGAGTAGGCTATAACCAGTAATAAACATTTAGTTATTTAGGAATTAATGCATTACTGGATTAGAGGATGGCCCGTAAGTCTTATTACCCCTCTCAATGTCCGTATAAACGTTTACCAGTGTTACATATTTGAATATTTTGTCTGTTTGCAGATGACTGACAAGCATCTGTGGTGTCAAAACATTGAAATAAATAAGTAATTGATTTTTTAAAACGCTTTTATCAACGAAGTTACTGCTCCATACGATCAGTATACATTCCACTATTTTGTGATGCAAGATAATTCGTCTCCATGATTCCTGTGAGAGATTTACGGAAAGTAGGTGTCTATGTTCGTGTAAATGTGTATATAGAATATCTAAGGAGAAAAAGCATATGATCGTTTAGTGTGACGCGATACGCAGATAGTAAATATTATTTTTAAATATGAAACTATTTTTTTTTATGTCGAAGCTGTAAGAGCGTAGAACTCGACTTCGGTGTGTCTTTGGTAAGGATTAGTTTTCCCTGTTCAGAGTTGCTGTTGGTTGGAGCACGCCGTCAACGGCTCGCGACACCGAGTGTCGGCCGCGGGCTGTCGGACGTCAGAGGATTGTCGCGCGAGGGCATCTCCTAGAGGAGGCTCAATTGAGGCACATTGCGTTATCTGGCACGCCATCTGCTGCCGCGGAGCCCCCTTTCGGGCCGTGACGTCAGCGAAGCATGTTTTGTCGCCCCCCTCACCCCCTCGAGAGCCATTCTTCCCAAGGGTATCGTGTTCGGTTCCTCTTCCCTGGCTGAACGAGCGTGTGTGGTGACGAGGCTGGCTTGTTCGTTCCAATCGTTAATGCGTTTCGATCCAGGTCGGACCCATTTTCGGAAGTGGGGGGTAGGATTTCCTATTTTGCTATTTTCTGCCGAGGAAGTATTAATAATGAAAGTCAATTTGAGCAGATTTGTGTGTATTTTGGTGCTTCTCTACCGAAGTCATGCCAAGCGCACTAAGGTCACTAAATTTTTTCACGCAGGGTTCCGTTAACCTATATCTCCTTTGAAAAGTTTCATATTAACTCTAATTCTTAACTGTAAAAATCACAGTTTGCATGGTTTGTAATGCGGGGATAGGAAAAGTTAGAACAATAACGGAAACAGTGGTGACGGGGAAAAGTAACATTACCTTCGGAAATTTAAGGACACCATTGCCGAATTTTGTATCGAGTAGTTTCGTACATGTAAATTATGCTCAGTTTTCCAAAAATATATATAGTCTACGTTAGAAAAGTTAAAACATTTATGTTGAGAGTAGTAGGAAATAGTTCCTTCTCCGTTAACTGGATGCTGGATGGGGACGAGCTGGCAGCCATCTTGGATGATGTCACGCATTAAACCTCCTGCTCTGTCATTACTCGTCAATAGAGGCCATCTTGGATTTTCCTTTTTTTCCTTAGTGAATTTCCCTTTTTTCCATCCTGCTCTATCTTTCCACATCGTCTCTTCATGCTCTTGCATTCCGATTAGTTTTCTCATGCTCTCATTCCTTCAAGCCTCTCGTCTATTCTATTCCTGGAGTGGGTTTCTCATATTCTTCCTGGTCTCCTTTATTTTCTCTCTTGTCATTCTTTCCTCTCCCTCTTGCTTTTCGCGTCCTCCATCTTGGATGTCATCACCGTCGTCAATGTCTTCTGCTGTATGTGGCCATCTTGAATTCCTGCCACCAGTCGTTTGCTATTATAGGCAGCCATCTTTGATTTTCTAACACCCACCAGCAGTGTGTGCTAAGCCATCTTTAATGCCCGCACCTTCCACCATCTCTGATTCCTGCGCCTGTCACCAGCGTGTTTGAAGTTCTACAGTTGGCGGCTAGGAGCACTGGTATCGGCGCGGCCATTTTGTGAATTTGATTTGGTTCACTCGTCGCCAGCAGCGCTGCACTAGCATTGGGGAGGTGAGTTCAACTGGTGGTCGCCAGGAGCTCTGGGAATTTTTCTAGCTGGTAGGTGTTCCAGAACTCAGGAGGTGTGCGGTTTCGATCCGACCACTCTTGGGTCGCCAGTCCGATGTCTTGACAACATGATCACCATTGCATGAGAAGTGTTAGGAGATTAAATAGCCTATATACGCGCACCGGTCTACACACACACTCACTAGACAATAAACTTGCTATCGCGAAAAAAATCACAATTGCACGGTTGTGAGAAGAAATAAAGTAAAACTCGCATCGGCCTACGCACACTCCAGACAATTAGCTCATCGAATAGAAGACTGCAGGCACCATGCGCGCGCACATACACACACATCTTATATGTGTAAAATATATATATATATATATTAATAGCGTGAAAAAAATACAGTCATTCTAACATTCAGAAAAATATAAAAAAATTGGGGTTGTTCGCATCTACATAAAAGTTATATGCACGCATAAAGAGCCATTTGCACAGCAACGTACAGGTGTCGCGCACACACGTCTTGTCTCTCCAACTTGTGGGGGGAATTCGAGAGCACATGTGCACTGATGTACCTTCAACTTGTCTGCACTCGCGCGTGGTACGGAACAGAGCAGGCACTCGCACGCGGGACACGTTTCGTTCTTAAAGAGGCATTTGAACAGCGAGGTACATGTGTGAGCGCGCGCACTTCTGTATGTGTAACAACTGGTCATGAGATTAAATCACCCTACATAAAATCAAGTGCGCCACAGACCTGCGCGCATACGTACCGACAAAAAAATCCACCACAAACGATGGTCCCCCAGTCCTACTAAGGCAAGTGTTCCCACGAGAGTAATAGTCATTGCCGAGACGGCCTGCTGGAACGCAATTAGCAGCTATATATGTGATACGAGCTCATTGGCATCGTTCCAGAATACATATTCAAGTCGGTTGCCTCCATCCAGTTTCGAAGTGAGACCCGAGCCGAGCGCCAAACCAACGTCCAGGAACAGTTCAGCGATAATGGTGAATTTCGGGTGTGTCTCATCCTTATAAGCATTGCTGTAAGAGTCATTGCCGACCTAATGTGCACTCGTGAGGCTAAGTAAATGTCTATACTGGCGAAGCGCCTCGCGTGAGTACTCGTCAGGCTCATGTTCAAACAGCGATTCATAGAGGCCTGGAGATGCCCGCATTGCTTCGTCATCAACATGTACAAAATCGTTGGTGAGAGAAAAAATTTGTTCCACAAAAACCATTTCTCATTGTGCCTATAAACACCATACGTTCCATCAATAAACCTCGTTCTGTACGATTGTAGGTAATTGCGAACGGTCGTGGTGCGCAAATTAGATAGGTCCTTTTTACGTTTCCAAGCTTCATCAGCTGCAGTCTTGCGCTTCCTCCCAGTCCAGGTTTCCTGTGTCTGGTTCAGTCTTCATTTCAGCAGAGGGGAACAGTTTGTTGTTGAAAATTATCTAGCCGAGATGTTACATGTCGCACGTGCTTAGCCAGTGAATACTTATTGCGCACACTTTCAATTACTCGATGTAAATCCTCAGCAGCGGCAGTCATTGCACTAAAATAGTGAGTATGGATGTACGTAGTATTAACAACACGCANCGATGTAAATCCTCAGCAGCGGCAGTCATTGCACTAAAATAGTGAGTATGGATGTACGTAGTATTAACAACACGCGCAGTAGCAACTAGGTGTGACGTTGCGCTGGTCGGATCGGGCCCGCGACAGCATTTCCTGTCGGTCGAAGTAGGTTCGAGAAATATACTTCAGACCTGCTGATACAAGTGATGGCGTCCCGAATATGCATGCAATGAAGCCACAATTCATTGTCTGAATTTGTATTGGACAAGGCACAAACAATCCTGGTTAAAGTTTTCTCACAAACTCGGTTGTAATGTAATAGTATCTGGTTGCGCAAAAGTAAATAGACTAGGAAAAAAAAAATAACCGTTGAGATTAATCGCGTCAAAAAATCGTCTTGTTTTCCAATCTCGAGTAACATGTTGTGGTTTCGGGATATTACAACACACTTCTCTGTTTTGTTACGGGCAGCAAATAAACACTTAACTCGGCTATTTCCAGAGCCATGATTATGGTTTAGATAATGCTTCTATTGCTCTAAGTTGTCAACATTAAGTGCCTAATTGTAGAGCCACTTTTATCATTCATAACTCGGCGAATCTACAGGATCAAGACGTATTATTTTATACGTAGAATTTCCCGTTTCGCTTCGTTGGTTACCACATTACAACGTAAATTGTTGGTCAGATGTTCCACGCAAGATTTACACTGTAATCTTTCGGTACTCGGCAGTTGTTACAGATCGTGAGTTCAGTTAACCGATCGTTCCAAAGGAATCCGCTTCAAGGCAAACTGGTTATTCAGTACTGCGAATAACGGTGATAAAACATCGTTAATCAATTGCAACGTTTTATTCTTTCGTAGAACACCTTTCACTTTTAAAATTACAATCGTAGTTGTCAGAATTGCACTATTGTGTTCGTCTGATCAATAGTCTGAACACCCTCGGAAGCTTTAAGGATACTAAGAGTACAGCAGTGTACGAAAAATGACTTGAAGCCGAAACCGCACGAGTGTAAAAGTGAAAAGCATATTTCTCATTTTAGCTTTTCCAAGTGCAGCGCTAGATTTTAATCAAGTTATACGAGCATTCAAACAAGGCTATACTGCCATGTCGGAAGTAGACGCGGAAACTAGAAGCAACTAACGGAAGGAAAATGTGTGTGTGTATATATATATATATGTATTATGTATGTATATATATTACATACACACATATACACAAATAAAAAGTAAACCTGTGACTTTCTGCTTGTCAATGCTTCGTTTTGATCAAATATACTGAAAGTAAGTATTTTTTAAGAGACAGATTTTGGCTTCAAAGTACCGTAGTCACTTTGTGACTGGGTGGGTGACATTGTGGCACTAATGTTTTTCACTGTCATTCAAATTTGCTTTAATTTATATAGGTTGTTTCAAATGTTCAATGGTTAAATTGGCACCACTAAATATCTGAAATATCCAACTTAAATAGTGGGGTATTTAGACACTATTTTATGTGTCACAAAGTGATCCCAATTTCACGCAGTGACCCCCGCTTACGGTATATCTATAACTTTAGTTAGATTAACATGATCATTCATATATGATTTACTAGTGATGGGGTGGGATGCATATTGGATTTATGATTGTTTATTTATTTAAAGTATCCGCCTTGCGATCCCATAAGTGCTCCGGGATATAAGCGTTATCACAACAAAAATATGCTTAAACCACACGTTACATTGAAATCGAAATAACCGTCTTACTTAAAAAATTTCAGTGCAAAGTCTTAGATGTACCATTATTCCATTTACTTGTCATCGTGGATGACACTGTTTATTTTCCAGGCAAAAATAATGGTGGAGAAATTTTGGGTTTTGTTAAAATCGAATGTTAAAACTGTAACTTGCTATTCGTTATTCGGACCTGATCTGTGATTTACAGTCTTATAACGGGGCCGCGGTGGTGTAGTGGTAAGACTACTCGCCTCCCATCAAAGCGAACCGGGCTCGATTCCCGGTGGGGTCGCTCCCGGATTTTCGCATGTGGGAATCTTGCCGGACAACGCCGCTGGTCGGTGGGTTTTCTCGGGTTTATCCCGTTTCCCCCGCTTCCATTCCGGCGATGTTCCATACTCACCTCGTTTCATCTTGTTTCACCCTCATCGGCTCTCAAGACCTCGATGTCAAGAGCGCCCAAATCTCTCTTCTCCTCTCCACTCCAGCCTCGTAACAATATTTATGGTATATTAATATAATATTATATTATTATTTTATTTTTGAAAAATTGGCACACATGCAGTACCAGAAGTAACGCATGCCACGACACCGCCCTTGATGAAGGTAAATTTGCAAGAAACTGCTTCATGCTGGAAAATAAGAGAAATTTCTATCTACCGAGCTGGCGATAAATAATATTGTTACAAGAAGCCTGAGGGGTGTATCTGAGTTCGTGAGGGATGGAGGTCTTAATAAAAATAAAATAACTAAATTTGATTTTTAATTTATTCACGCAGCTATTATTTACAGCATTAAATTATTAATCTCCACTATTACTGTTTTTATTTATCAGTGAGCGCAATATTTAGTGTCTCTTTCAACTGTAATTAATGTCCTTCTCAATGTTTGTGTTTGGTTAAAGTCAATTAACTCATACTCATCATTAACACACATTCAGTTAGTCTGTTGCCAGTCGCACTCTTCACTGCTCAGATGCTCGCAGTCGCAGATTTTCCTCCCGCTGGTCAATCGCCCAGACTCCCGACTCTCATTCATAAACTTTCGGCCAGAGGCTCGTCGCGATTATGTGCTTTTAGTCGCCCGACCTGGAAGGTTCGACTTACCTCGAGTCACGCCGAGGGAAACTAGGGCAGTAAACCACTAGAACATTCTTCAGATGAACGCAGAAATTCAGTCAGCTGAAGGTCAGGAGCGCGCGAGTCACAAAAGGGTTTATCACGGCACCAGGCGGAGGAATGCGCGGCGGCGCACTTTGTAAGTAAAAACTGTGATGGGATTGTCGCTCTCCTGTCATTCAAACTTGCCTTGGTCACTCGCCGCCCGCTGTCATATCACTTCTTTATCCTCCTCTTCTGCCCGCGTGTACAAAGCAGCGAGCGAGTAACACTATAGAAAACAACTTTCACATATGTGTGTGTAGACTCAGGCTACTTTGTTATTTCGCGGCAACTAGGCATTCGGTGAATTTAATTAATGTCCATTTTATGAGCCTTGAATAACTTATATTTCGCGTCAAACTATCCTGTGAAATAGGTTGATTAATTTGTTAATGGATTTTCACCCGAAAACTCTTTTTCAATGGGAAATTCGCTGAAAAAATATAAATGCTGGCTGTAAAATATCTCGGATACGATAGTCGGCAAGGGCCGAAGCATTGAGGCCCTTCGCAAAATTTTCTAGGCGTTAAACGTGCTGAAGAACAAAGTGTATTTATTGGCTGGAAGCAGAATGCAGTTATTAAAGTTTTCAAAATACTTTAAATATTTGAATGTTTTGATGGTTAGTTCCAGTTTGTTTAAGAGTTCGGATAGTTTTTATTTTTCAACATACCTGTTCTGATTCCAGCTCGAGGCACAGTTTTTGACGTTGAAGTTTCACGTTTTGAGACTGCCGTTGAAGATATTGAAGAGTTTTGGAAACTGTGGCCGGAGATCCTCCATGAACAAGAACTGTTGAGTTGAGTTGAGAGATTTGGGTGGCTCTTAACAACGAGGTCTTGAGAGCCTATGAGGGTGCAATAGGGTGAGAATTGAGCAGCGCCGGAATGCAAGGGCGGGGGAAACAGGAGTTCCCCGAGAAAACCCTCCTATCTGCGGCGTCGTGTGGAACTATTCCTACATGCGAAAATCCGGGAGTGACCCGGCTGGGGAAACAAGAACTCGTGGCTAAAGTAGTAACTACTAATTTTCCTAAAGAGCATATTTTAATTTTTAAACAGTAAAGAAAAAAATTCTTCCACGATAAAAATAAGAAACATCTTCGCCAATCATTGCCACGTTCAATCAACAGAAGCATGAGCAGTGCGCAGCGCAGTTAAAAAATTCTGCATGTTAGCATCATTGTCGTATACGGAGCGAGGTGGCACTGTGGTAAACCATTGGACACGCATTCGGGAGAACATGGGTTCGATTCCCGCACTGACCATCCCGATTTCGGCTTTCCATGGCTTCCCGAAATCACTCTAGGCGAATGATGGGATCGTTCCTCGCTACAGGCCATGGCCGATTCCTTCCCCACTCCTGCTTCTCTGAGCAACTTGTTCTCACTCTAATAACTTCGCTGTCGCTGCCGTACTTAACTACATATCTACCTGCCATTGCCATAGCCTTGACTCTTGTAATCGCTCGAAGTTTTGTGCTCTTGCATCTCCTTTAGTATTTCAATAGCGAACCGGCCCGGCTTCGCCCGGGTACAATCGAGTTTTACAGTGATACACTAATAATTAAATTGGGGAAAAGACAATTGATTTATGTGAAAACAGAATTATAAAATTATACTATGTTGGCCTAGGTTTTTAACGGATTACGGCAACCCAAAAGGAAGGGAATATTTTTTACCCGATAGCCAAGAAGTATGGTATTCTTTTTGGAGTGTATCTGTGTAACTATCGCGTAGTTACCACATTTCCGCTGTCCAGCGTCGATGTATGAAAATCAAAACGTGAGTTTCATCAAGTTATAGCTTTAGAAATAAGTGTACCTAAGTACTACTTTTTGCGCTTGACTGAGGGATCTTAATCGATTACCAAAGTTAAGCAACGTTCCCAGCGGCACACATTTGTATGGGTGACCGTTTAGTGGCATAACATCTGAGCGCTTCCGGGCTTCGGAGGGCACGTTAAATATTCGGTCCTGGTTGTTATCGATTTATATCAGTCGTCAAGCCATTTCAGAGGTCCTTGGGCGGCCTGATAAACTCTGACACCAGAGGAAAAAATATTTCGGTCACATTTCCAGGTGTTGCAGAATAAGTTGTGTTGTTATTCCCCAGGAACCGTACAATTTTCCGGGATAAAAAGTATCCTATGTCCTATTCCAGGACCTANACTCTGACACCAGAGGAAAAAATATTTCGGTCACATTTCCAGGTGTTGCAGAATTAAGTTGTGTTGTTATTCCCCAGGAACCGTACAATTTTCCGGGATAAAAAGTATCCTATGTCCTATTCCAGGACCTAAAGTACCTACATTCCAAATTTCATCAAAATCCGTTCAGCCGTTATGGAGCTGAGTGGTAACAAACACACACACACACACATACTTTCGAATTTAGTTATTAGCGATAAAAAGAAATCAAGAAATTTGTTAACTTTTTTTAACTCGTAGATTTCAGAATTATTAATGAAAAATGGATGTATTTGGTTTTTGGGCGCCTGCTTTCTTCTTGAGATGCTTTTATTTTAATTACTTGCCCTCTCTATAATAGCTTAAATTTAAATTACTTCTAAAAAGCTGAGTGGTCTGTAAATTAGGGTTTCTGTGAGCCAACGATAAAGTTACGATAACATTTTGCCAAGCAGATCTCGCTACCTTCCAAAATTGTAAAAACTGCAAAATATAGCATTCCAGATAATGAAATACGAACATAGCTTATATTCCTGCAATTGTGAACATCTAGGGTGATGTATTTCCCTAATTAATCCTCTGTATCTCCCCCCCCTCCTCCTCTCACAAACACACGAACTTTCGAAGACTTCGCACAGATATACGCGCCTAATGGCTCTGTCGTGTAGTATTCCTGAACGTGTCACATGTGCCATATTTAACCCTGACCTACTTGTTTGCTTCGGTTTTCGACCAGAAATTTAACTCAATGTTTTTGTTTCTTCCGAGGGCCCTAGACGATTGGGAAAAAAGAAAACTCCGAAGAAAACTTTGGTATGAGGTGTGACGTAATAATGTATTATGAATTCAGTCCATTAAAACCATATAAACAATACTCTTTTTAAGGGCTGATATTTTCGGGGCTTTCCGAAGCTCAAATCCTCTGAGCATTCTCTGTCTTTGCTCCCCCCCCCCC
>NQII01005553.1:47518-60415 GCA_002778355.1 Clitarchus hookeri
AATTTTCCACCTGCCAGGTTCCACGTGCCGCCTCGAAGGCGCCCGCAAAGTGTGACAGCAATGCTGGGGGGGGGGGGGGGGGGGTTGTGAGCCAACATCGTTCTATAATCCCTAAACCGTCACGCGACAAACTGCTAGCTGTGAAAGTAGAAACAGACTCGAGACACTGGTGCAATCGTACCGGTGATTCACTGATGACTGGAAATTAAGACTGTATCCACGATAAAGTCATTGCTTTATATCTCGCACAGAAGTAATTAGAACGAAACTCTACTAGAAAACAAAGAAAAATTTCAAATATTCTAGCATTAGCACTACGCGGTTCCATATTTTGCATTATTTAGTACCTTCCTACGTGTATTTAATTGTAAGTGTTCATATTTTATGGGTTCAGAAGTCTAAATTTATTGTAAACTCTCTGCTGCTGGCATCGTTGACAGCCTACAAAGTCCAGCAGAGCTGACTAATGTCCCCTCCCCTTAATGTCCAGGAGCAATAAAATGACGAATCTCTCGTGTGTTGCGCTGAGATTGAGGGTGGCAAGTTCTGTGGCTGCACGCCATTTGACTTCAATCATTGGTCCCATTTGTCTCGTGATGTGGCACGCTTCTCCGCAGAAATATGTACTTACTAGAATAGTGCAGTTGTATGCAAACTNCCCATTTGTCTCGTGATGTGGCACGCTTCTCCGCAGAAATATGTACTTACTAGAATAGTGCAGTTGTATGCAAACTATTAAAATTTTTAACCATGCGATAACAGTTTCAACGTTGGAAGTGAAGTGAACATATATAATGTTTTAGTAAAAGCGTGCAAAAATGAACTTGGGAATAGGAGCCGCACCAGTGTACGTTTTGAGATCGGGAACGTGTGGTTCGCGAAGCCAGTGAAAGGAGGTACGGGCGTAGACATGCCCAACACGAATACAGGTGTCCGGATCGGTTGCGTTTATTATCGTTAGTGTTGTGTACGCTACTGACGGATAGTATTGTACAGGACAATTCCATTGACGTACCGGTGTTAACGTATCGTCAACGCAACCATGACAACGGCGTACGACATTCTGCCGCACCCGTTCAAGTATCCCCTGCGTGGTGTTTGACGTTGATACACGCACGTGCTGTGGCAATGTAGAGACGACAGAGCCACCTTGGGGACGACAGGTGAACCACAGACATCATGAGTCGCCCACGTCTTTACCCCAATATCTTCTTTAGCTGGTCTCACGGGCCACACGTCCCTAACTTAAAAACGTTCCGTGGTGCCGTACCTATTTCCAGTTTCATTTTTGCACGCTTTTACTGAAACATTATGTATAAATATGATATACGTAAATCAATCCCCAATTGTTAATATGTTTGCNTTTTGCACGCTTTTACTGAAACATTATGTATAAATATGATATACGTAAATCAATCCCCAATTGTTAATATGTTTGCCATTGAAAGTGCCACAATTATTAAGTGATGACCACTTTCGAATGTTCTTTCACGTGCTTCACACTGCCAGCTGGAGAGGCTGTTAATTACGTGCAGCAGGCACATAAATCTGTAGGCAACATACCATACGTGCCGCCTGTCAAAATGCGCACCCAGCTCATCAGTGCAGGCATTTGGATCACGAGAAAATCGGACGTACATTGCGATGCCAATTGTAGTTTTTTTTTTTTGTGCCTTGGCAGTCATTACTTCCCCCTTCCATCAAAATTAAATTTTAGTTTGAAACAGGTTGTCTTAATAAGTCTGTAAAAAATAGGATGCGCATCATGACTGTGCTTAGCATTCAAAGTACGGAATTGCGTTTCTAGCTTTCAGTAAATAACATTCCGTTGAGATCAGTTGTCTTGCATAGGTAGAATGCAACTCGTTACTTTGCCCTTAGACTACTTCAGGATATCAATGCACATTAAAAAAAAATTTACTTGTACGCAAATGAATTAGAGGGACTGTTAAAAATAATTTTAACATGGGATTCCTATAATGATTCATATATAATTATGCATCCGGTACATAGAAAGTAATCCAATCTCCTCGGAGACGAGTTTTACCTTCCAACTGGCGAACTATTACGTAAGTAGCAAAACAGCTGTCAGGGCAGTGTAACAATGTGCCTACACACACGAGAGGATAATCTATTTACCACTTAAACTGACCCACTTAAGCGGGTTCCCGTCTTATCTTTTCCACGCAGCGTCTCNTTTTGCACGCTTTTACTGAAACATTATGTATAAATATGATATACGTAAATCAATCCCCAATTGTTAATATGTTTGTCATTGAAAGTGCCACAATTATTAAGTGATGACCACTTTCGAATGTTCTTTCACGTGCTTCACACTGCCAGCTGGAGAGGCTGTTAATTACGTGCAGCAGGTACATAAATCTGTAGGCAACATACCATACGTGCCGCCTGTCAAAATGCGCACCCAGCTCATCAGTGCAGGCATTTGGATCACGAGAAAATCGGACGTACATTGCGATGCCAATTGTTTTTTTTTTTTTGTGCCTTGGCAGTCATTACTTCCCCCTTCCATCAAAATTAAATTTTAGTTTGAAACAGGTTGTCTTAATAAGTCCGTAAAAATAGGATGCGCATCATGACTGTGCTTAGCATTCAAAGTACGGAATTGCGTTTCCAGCTTTCAGTAAATAACATTCCGTTGAGATCAGTTGTCTTGCATAGGTAGAATGCAACTCGTTACTTTGTCCTTAGACTACTTCAGGATATCAATGCACATTAAAAAAAAATTACTTGTACGCAAATGAATTAGAGGGACTGTTAAAAATAATTTTAACATGGGATTCCTATAATGATTCATATATAATTATGCATCCGGTACATAGAAAGTAATCCAATCTCCTCGGAGACGAGTTTTACCTTCCAACTGGTGAACTATTACGTAAGTAGCAAAACAGCTGTCAGGGCAGTGTAACAATGTGCCTACACACACGAGAGGATAATCTATTTACCACTTAAACTGACCCACTTAAGCGGGTTCCCGTCTTATCTTTTCCACGCAGCGTCTCTTAACCCCCTTCGCACCCCACCCCCTCAGTTTGGTCGTTAATGTAGCTTTTCGGAGCCTCTGGCGCAATGCATTATCGAGGCGGGCGTACATTAGCAGGAAGTAATTAGTTTCGCACGTAACCTAATTAACAACTCATTAGCGAAAGCATCGAGCTTCGCAAGGAAACAACCCGCTGCCTGTTTTCTGCCCGGGGATGACCTTGCTCATTTTTCACAACAAGCAAAAGCACTCGCTGTTGTTACGCCACTGGGCATGATGTTTTTTTAACATATATCTTTCGTTTTGAAGGCGCTTTTAAATTTGCGAATGCGCCTTCCGTTGCACGACGAAACAAATTTATTCGGCAAAAATATTTTCAAGAGGGAGGAGGAAAGAGGATGTAACAACGGATACTGAGTAAAATAGTACAGTACGAATACTAGTTTACTAAACGCTGTTTGCTTAATATTAAATGTACCCTTGGGATAGAGACGTCGTGAGTATATTACAAGGTTTTTTTTTTTTTGCTCAAGTTTGATGTATGGTAGATACAAGTGGGTATTGGCATGAATTAAGCCAGGGAGTTTTTGCATTGTTTTAAAAATTATAATTACTGTGAAATGTATTTTGTTTGTCGTGCATACCAACTCCCAACGACCCGTGTGTTCGTTTCTACTTCTGTTGCAGTTAACCTTAAAAATAAATTGTTTTAAGAACCTGTGTAAGTAACAAGATTACTGTGCAATTTTGTTCGAACGATGGTAAATGTTCCTTGTGTTCCTAAGATAGCCTATTTTGTGGAATTGAACAGTCGATTTCGAGTAGCACGTGTATCTTGCCTCTCGATTTACTTCAAATTAAATACGCTTTTATTAAATACGCTTTTAAATATTTACGGAAATGCTTATTAAATATACGAAAACTCTATCCGTAATGTCGGAACCCGGAGCCGAGCTCTATAAATACAAAATAAGAAAATTCTCATATTTCGTATAGCTTTGGGTTTCGGGAACGAACAATACCAAGTATAAAAGAATCTTTCTTCGGCAATTTAACCTGAAAATTATTACTTCTGCGAAAGTTAAGTTATCCACGCCACTAAGACCTATGCTTTCAGACATCAAAAAGTAGGATCAGGTGCCTGTAACATTTAGCAACACTTAAAATACCCTAACTTTAATAGAAACTACAAAAGTTATACCCCAATACTTTGTGAGCATCGTAGGTTAGTGGTCAACGTCACGGACTACTGATTTTTTTTACTCTAGTTCAAATATCACTCGGGTATGATATATTAAACCCGTTTTAAATATCTCTCTATAGGTAATATACGACCCACATAACAAAAATTCAAGTTTCTTTCGTTATAGCTTTTTTTAAATTGGATTTACGAAAAACTATCAATTTTACGGAGCAGTTCCGTGAATTCGCGTAAAGTTCTGTAACATTTACGGATAGTCCGTTTTTGAAAATAAATGTGTCCGTAATTTTACGAAGAGTTTACGGACACTACTGGATATTTTTTTACCGATACTTTTCCGTAAAAGTATGCCACGTAAATATTTGGTGGACTCGACTGCCAACAATGCACAATTATACAAGAATGATATACTTACAGCGAGTTTTTTAGTTATTTTCTATGGAAGATTTCTCCAGTTTCAGTTATGTTACTTAATTCAAGCAACGTGTGATGTTATACGCTAGTATGGGGAACAACTTGTCAAATGTGGAATAAACTTAGTTTAGTAGATGTTTTAAAATGCGTTACTGTTTTTTCATCAGTTTGGTTCAAATACTCCAGTTAAATAGTTCCCACATTCATTGCATTAAGTGTGCCATAGTGGATGGTGGTGTGTATTTCGACCGCCACGGACGCCTCTGCAGCACGTGTCCTTCCCTAAGGTCGCTCTTAATCTACTCAGACAGCTGAACCATGGTGCATGCATGTGTTGGCGTAGGATGTTGGGGGGAAAAGGAAAGGGGAAGTGATAGAAGGGTTATGGAGCGATCTAGTGGAGCCATAAACTTGGACGGAAATGTTTCACCGATGTCGCGCTACGTTGCGCTGCAACCTCCAGCCCAGAGTGGCGTTTTCATCTCTCCACGGCGTATCGCAGTAATACAGCACTACAACAAGAAAACTGTAGTCCTGCCTTACACTTTGACTTTCGTAGTGCACAGGGAATACTTCCATCTCCAAGTACAGCAGTAGTGACTAGTTAGATTTTCAAATTTGGCTTAGTTGATCGTCGCACGTTCGGCCTCTGGCTGCTGGATGTTATTGACATGCTAACTGGTTGTCGGTTACCTTTAATCTGAAGCAAAGGAGAACGACACTCATGCCCGACGACACATCACACTTTCACACTTCTACGGCGGGACTTGACTGCCGTTTGACTATCTCAGATCTGCATTTATCAGTATGCGAATACAGTGGTCATCAGCCCCAATGCTAAAGCGATAAATTTCCCCTCAAGACCACACCATACGAGTGCCGAGGAAGCACATATGTCAAAAGTTTAATCTCAAATAGCCACGGCAGCTTTTCTACGTATCATTATTTTTCGAGGAAAGAGTTAAATAGGTAGTGTAGTTCCCAACCGTGTATATATAGTAGCATTTCTTTATTTGTAGTCTGATGCATGGCAAGTTTTCTTTTCTATGTAACTAATGGGTTAAAAACTTTTAGTACATTTTAGGAAGTTGACTGGAAAAATAAATCGACAGAGCAATTATAGCGTAGTTATAAAAATAAATCTACGAATTTGTAAAAAATTGGACAATGAGCGAAAAGTTTAAAATCAAAGTTGTTCTCTAAACTTAATGCACCACCAGGGCTATGGTGGACTCCATGGCAAAGTTCGCTAAGGCATTGCCATTGGCCCTGAAAATTTGAGGTACAAATACAAGGTGAGGCATGGCTGTGATCGTTTCTAAATATTAAGAGGAGTGATCACACGCAGATGATTTCTACTGGTGCTCGGGACCGGATTGCGAAAGGCTTGGCCCGCTCCTGCGGATTTCAAGGACAGCAACATTACAATAGCTATTCGTTTGTCTCTTTCCCACTACTTCTTCGGCTTGCATCGTGTTGCTTCTGCATTATATACACATTTCATTACTCTCCTGTAACGCATACAATGCTTTTGTAATTATCGTTTTTTCTCAAAGATTTGATCGAAGGCAGTGTGGGATAAAGTGAGAAAGATTTTTATTTAGATTGTAACAGTGTCCGTAATGGAATGAGTTCAAGAAATATCAAAGCAGAAGTCGTAAAAAAAAAAAATTAAATTACAATAGGGACACAGGTGAAGTGCGTCTAATATGGTAATGCTCGCTGCCAAAGGCTACCGCAGAGCAGCAAAATAAAACTACCCCCACTTTTCCACCGACAACGTAGTAAATTTATTTATATTTATTATTTCTACAGTTCCACCTGCTCTCCTGTGTCGTCAGGTTGCATCCCTTTGATGCATGAAAAATCAGCAATCCTGTCCATTCTGCCACATTCTCGTAGCAGGTGTACATAGAAACTCCATGAACTGTCAGTCTTTGCCACTATAAATCAGTCAAGTAAGATGGAGGGGGGATCTGAAGTTAAATACTTGCATTCAGATGAAGTCTAGAAAGGCAAGCTTGGCGAGTTACGAAGAAAGCCACACGTTGGGGCTACATGAAGTGACCACGCCACATCAGTGAAGGTGCGACAGTCTGACGATGATTTGGGGAGAAACTGATAGGTCCGGATATAACAGGATCTATCAACAAATCCAAAATCCCCATTCAGAGTTTTCCACTATTCAGTGACATATGTAGCCTTCTTTCATTTTGGATCTTCCTGCAACACACTGTGCTGTAGCTCGTGGGCTGAATGAAGCATACGACGCGTCAGCCTCTATTTGCATCTCGTCTTCGGTATATTCTGGAATCGCGTCGTGACCTAGAAATTCGGACGACTGTAAACTGACATAACGATGCCGTAAATTTGCTAGAAATATCTTAGCGTGTGCACACTTTTTTTCCCCGCCTAGTTCCGAAAATAGTTAATAGCGTATAGGTTTCTTTTCAAAATGGTCTTTCTCGGAAAATTTAAATAAGTAAAACCCCAAAGAAGAAAAATCCAACTATGGAGTTTTGACGCGGCCTCTTAAACAGAGCAGGCTGCTCAACCCGAGGGACAGTTGCGCCCCTTCGCGGCTGAAATATGAATGAGGTGAAATGAAGTGTGCCAGGCGTAGTGGGAGCAGAGGGGACCGAAGGAGGGCGTGGGAGGGGAGAGTGAGAGAGCTCCTACGCCGCGGTAATGCCAGCCATCTCTAAATCTCCGCCAAGCAGATTCACGCCCCGCTGGGACCTTGCCATCGAACCGGGACGTCACAGCCTGGCCTGGAAGCCACTGGCTATGTATGACCTTATTCCTTTCGTGGGGCCGCGGTGGCGTAGTGGTTAGATTACTCGCCTCTTACGCATGCGAACCTTGTTCGATACCCGGCAGGGTTGCTCCCGGATTTTCGCATGTGGGAATCGTGCCGGATGATGCCGCTGGTGGATCGGGTTTCTCGGGGATCTCCCGTTTCCCCCCTCCCTTTCATTCCGGCGCCGTTCCATACTCGCCTTGCTTCGCCCTCATCGGCTTTCAAGACCTCGATGTTTACTAGCCGCCCAAATCTCTTCTCTTTTCACCAACCCGTATCTCTTTTTCTAATGTCAGCAGTTGAGACCGCCGCCGGCGATCTCTCATATGTCCCTGGAGGCAGTGCTGTCAATAAACCAGGAATCGAGGTCTTCATAACTCGTTTGTGTGGGTTTACAAATCAGATTTCCAGCCGGACATTCTTGGGTCAAAATCATTGTGGCCGCGGGGGCCGCTGTTTTTCTGTTCGAGCTGGGCTCCGCTCCATATCCGTCTTTAAAGCTGTTGACTACTGTTGCTATAGTCTATTCGCGGCTTCTTCACACTTTTTGAATCAAACCTTTGAAAAATCACCCCATGTGTGATGTGCTTTGTTTGTTTCCTAAATATGTCCGGTATCACAAGAGTTTTATACTTGCGTCCATAAAAGTAACCGTATTTTTTGTGGTTGAATTGAAATATTTTTTATATTTTATCTATAAATTACAATGCTTCATTTATGAATAATATGAACAGAAATAGTGAGAAAATGAGTGTGCAAAATATTATTACAATTCAGTGCGCAGGAATGCGGTGCGTTGTCCTTTGGTGTAGTTTTCCAGATTTAGTTAAGCTGAGTTTGCACGAGGCTGAGGCGTATCCTGGAAGTGGAAATTCAACAGGCCTTCAGGAAAGTGTGAAGTAACCGTGAATGGATTATATCCTAATAACTTTACGCGTAGGTGTTTCGGCGGGGGAGTGAAGCTCCTCAACAGTCTCCCTACTGGCGTGTTGTAGTGTTGTGTTGTCCGTAGAACATCATGTTTGTTGTCCGGCAAGTGGCTTGTTAAACTCGCGTGTAGGGTGTGGGCGAGTTCCCCACAACCGGAGCAGCTGCTCATCGTCAGGCCTTGTACGTGACCGTACTCAATGTATGTTCATCTCAAATAATTGCAGCCTGCCAGACATTTATTCTTACACTGAAGGAATTTAAAAAATAAAATAAGTTATTGTTTTATTATTTCTAATTTGTTGTTTTTGTTCCTATTCTTAAACGAATTACACATACACATGTAATTCAATAAAGCCTCTAGCTCTGAGTTAATCAATAATCGAATTTATATCTTCACTGACAGAAAGATATCCTCTTTTTTGCATTGTAACCAACACCCGCAGTCTATAAACGATATCATTGGGGGTCTTAAGAAAATAAGCAGCTAGACTTCACGTCACTCTTCGCAGAAGGTTCGCGATACATGTAAGTATGCATGTTCTTCCCTGATGAGTAGGTTGCGAGATGTCTCTGGGCCAGAGTACAGGGTTCGAATCTACGTTTCTTCTGCCCCAATTTCAAGTAGCCCTTATCTTCAATATGTTTATGCTTTTGCTTTGCAGATGATGGCACTTCATCATCATCATCAGAATATGCATTATTCACATCATCGCCAGAAGACTTGGAGGTCACATTTTCGTTCTCGACTTCCTGGTTAGTTTTAGCGATACATGTTTGTTGTTCGCAAATTTTGACGATCTATCTGGCTCGCACTTTCCATAGTGCATGTCTGCATCACTCGTATTTCCGTCTTCACGCACTGTTTTGGAACTCGATGCAGGCCCGGGTTATGTTATGGGCGCTCGAATCGTCGTTAGTTTACATGTTGAACCGGCAGGAAAGCTAGTCATAGTCATGTCTTGCGACAATAAGTTCAATGCATGCTGCCTCGTGCCAAGCGAAGGTGCGTGACCTTAGATTATCGCCCATACCAAATGCTGCACCACACATATAGCATGTTAGTATTCTGGAGGTCGGTTTCTTTGAACATTCGCTCTGTTCATGGCGACGTGCATTGCAACTTTGCTGAAGGCATTCCACAGTAACTGCATTGTTTTCCATGTAATTGTTGAACACTCGGTGAAGTTTTGCATGTAGTCGTTCAGGACATACTCGATTGCACACCCTCAGTGGTTTTCATCACCTTCAAGCATATGTGAACTCAAACACTTGTATTCCTCGCTGCTGACTCCTCGCTGCTACCTTCACGTAGTACCAGTGCCACACATGTCAGTGTAACAACTGTATGAATTTCTGTGGTTATAGTAATTTATACCTCCATTCTGCCGGTCGAAGACGAACCTATGTTTTAATTCTTTCTGTAGTGGGAAATCAGTATGCACCTATTTGCTGAGTGGCCTAAGTGAATCTGTTCTCAACTGTGGCTGATCTATCGTGTATCGTGTATTCTTCTTCCTCGTGGCCAATATTCTGTGTACTAGCTTCAATACTATCTTCGATTTCGTACGTGTTATACAGAGTCACATTCCTAGGTCTTGAAGGCTCTCTCACTATATTCATTTTCATATGGTTCCGGTTTGGTATATTTACGTTCCAACCATATATTATATTTTACAGCGCCTTCTTTTTCCATCTCATATAAGTTGTTCTATACTATTCCGCTTCATATGCTTAAGATATGAACAAATATCTTTCGCCATGCCTGACGAATTAGATGTAACATGCGTCTTTATAAAACCGCAGAAAGCAAATACTTTCTGTATGAATCCATTTTCATTTGGTAAGCTTGCAATACATACAGGTTTGGGAGGTTCAAATGAACAAATTTTTGCATAGTCGTCATACGACCCACGACATAGTTTTAACTGATGTAGACGTATTTCGCATCGCACATTGTCTGGAACGTTCGTTACTTGATATCACGTAAACTCCCGACCACACTTATAACAGCAACGAGTTAAAAAAGCACATCTCGTCTTCTTCAAACATTTTCCAGTTTTATCATGTTGACGGGTACTGCAACCTGTTACTAAAGGTCTTGCTGCAGTAGCAACATGAAAGGGTCAGCGAGGCCACTCNCATGTTGACGGGTACTGCAACCTGTTACTAAAGGTCTTGCTGCAGTAGCAACATGAAAGGGTCAGCGAGGCCACTCAAGCTGCGATGGGTCTCCGAGCCGACGATTTAGAGTTTGGAGGATTTTGCGAACCAACGCGACAGGTTTGCGAAGANAAGCTGCGATGGGTCTCCGAGCCGACGATTTAGAGTTTGGAGGATTTTGCGAACCAACGCGACAGGTTTGCGAAGACAGCGAAGCAGACGAGAGCAACCCGCGTTACAAAAAAAAGTACAAACATTTTTCAGTAATTTGAACTATTTTTCGCAGGAACAATTAAACACTCCGTCCAGCTTCACGCAATATAGCCAATTTTACCAGCTTCAAAGTCGTAACAGTCCTGCCATCACACCTGAATTTATGAGTTTTATTACTACTAAGATCACGTTTTCATCATCAATCACGAATTGAAACGCCGTTGTTTGTGCTGTACTAAAATCGAAAAACACGAATTCAACAAAAACAAAAATAGGCGGTGTGCTTCGCTTACACAATTTTCTTTAATTTAAAAAGAAAAAAAAGGGGGGGGGGGACTCCGCATTGCAAGTGCATTGCTCAAAATTTTTAATAAGTAACAATGGAATTTGATGTATGTAAATATCTTTCCAAGAACGTCTTACCTAACGCTGCCAACATTTCTCTCGCAGTTTTTAATTCATATTGACTACGAAAAAAAAAATTGCAACTTACAGAATAATATAAATGAAAGTTTCATTTAATTGAAAATAACGTCAGTATTAAATGGTTGTCGTACCATGATTTCTTAAAAGTGTTAAAAGTCTATGCTACATGTAAGTGATTTATCAAATGTTTGTTTGAAGAATTGTGAATATACAGTGATTAGACTANTTAAAAGTCTATGCTACATGTAAGTGATTTATCAAATGTTTGTTTGAAGAATTGTGAATATACAGTGATTAGACTAGAAATCTATTTTAGCGGATTTTAGGCTTATAAACCAGTTACTAAGTACGACGTTGGCATATTTTTGGGTACTTACTTGCATATAATTCTGTCCTTATGCTGTTGCATCCGCGGGGCTTCTAACAGAAAACACAGGTGAATTACATTATCATTCCATAGCCAATAATTCGTACACATTTGTCCTGAATATTAACTTACATTATTTTCGCTTTGTTCTTGTTTAGTTCTTTCGCAACCGTGACGAAAGGTTTAAAATTGCTATATCTTCAACACTCTAGT
Organism: Clitarchus hookeri; assembly: GCA_002778355.1. Taxonomy (NCBI): domain Eukaryota; kingdom Metazoa; phylum Arthropoda; class Insecta; order Phasmatodea; family Phasmatidae; genus Clitarchus; species Clitarchus hookeri. The sequence goes on from NQII01005553.1 coordinate 59,250, forward strand.
CATTTTTCTATCAATAAACAACTCTTGGGTGTTTGCTTCTCAAGGCAGCGTAGGAGCATAAGGGTGTAAGAAGTGTGTGTCGTTGGAAACCTCAACTATGTTTTTATTTTTCTCCAGACAGGGAAGGGGCGAGTGCTACGCTGTTACCTGATTGGCTTACTGCCATGGCAGCTAGTCGTCAGTCGACAAGCTGTGTTTCTGAAAATAGATGGTTCTACCCACCCATCCTAGTCGCAGAGGACGTTCAAGTCTGAAGAGGGTGGGTTTACTGTCTTAGTAGTTGAGACGCCATCCAAGCACTAGGAAAGTGCCAACCCATTGCGTGTACGTGCGAATAATTGCTCGTACAACGCTGCTTTCAATTGTTTGCCCTAACGAGCTGGTATCACAGCTCTTTGGATAATGCGCGAGGTCTCTCGGTTAATTCTCCCCCCCCCCCNTGTTTATTCCTCATCACCCACCAAGGCGAACCGGGTTGAATCCCCGACCAGTTCACTCCGGATTTTCGCAAGTGGGAATCGTGCCGGACGATGCCGCTGGTCGGAGGGTTTTTGCGGGGATCTCACGTTTCCGCCATCCCTTCATTCCGGCGCTGCTCCATACTCACCTCACTTCGCACTCATCGGTTCTCAAGACCTCGATGTTAGCCGCCCAAATCTCTTTACTCACTCTTCTGCGAGTCTCGCCTTAACACCGACCACTGGCATTGTAAAGTACAAAATCTTCAACGACGGGAAGAGCAAATATATCTGGTTTCTTACTGTATAATCATACTGTGTGTACTTTCTTTTCAAATAAAATGTTAGCCATTTAGATTTCAGCGTGATAAGGGTGCCAAGGAACAGGCTTAAAGAATACCGCACTCTTATTGTTGCATTATAAAAAATTACGTGTAATAAATTATCAGACGATTATTCAGTTTCCACTTGTTGAAACAAAGCTAAGTCATACATGGCAAAAAAATTTATATCTCGCTAATTTTCACGTTTGACATCATAATGATTTAAAGTAGCGTTCAAGTGTGTTACGACTGATTTGCGTAAGATAAGTTAGATTATTCCCTATTTGCCTTTATTTTCTCAAGACTTGCCAACTGTGGAATAAACTTACGGACTTCTATTTATGAAGAAAAATTGCTGGAAAAATAAATTTGTGTGGGAGGGGGG
>NQII01005553.1:60440-110166 GCA_002778355.1 Clitarchus hookeri
GGGGGGGGTCAATAGTACGTACTGTAGACGATAAATCTGTTTTTGTAGTGGAATTATTGTAGTTTAAAGGAGAGTACCGGAAAGGCTGAAATCTCTTGTTTTTGTCTGTATGGAGGCTAGCCTTGCCTTCGGTTAAGTTTTTATAATAATCTACTGTGCTTAAATTTTGTATGTTCCATCCTGATATGTTCATTCACCGTTGTCAATTATGCATCGAAAACTTTGATGCATTTTTGTGAATATTGTTTAAGCTGGTAAAAGTTTATTCTTTCCTCATTCACGCGGGTGTTGTTTGCATGTATTGCAGTATACGGCTCGTCGAATAAAGTATGGGCCTTATTTTTTACGTACACGTAGGCTTAATATGGATCTTAATATCATGAGTGAACTGGGATATGTTCGTATGAACCTCAGCGTGATCGTAGGAATGCGATTTGTGTTGTCACTGTTGCGACGAATAGGAGCGTTTACACGTCATTAATCATTCCAGCCCCACGCGTCGCTACGTAATAATGTAATTCTCCGCTGTTGATTTTCAGGAAGTTCTAATTGTGTGTTCGATCAATCATCTATAAATGTCATTTGCTTCGTCGGAAAATATGATTTTACTGTAATTATAAAGTGCATTGGATAGGATGTTACGTTGCACAGTTGTTGATGCAGTCGGCCCTCCCATGATAATGAGCTTCGACCCAGCTGGACTGTAGAATTGGATTTTTAATTCCAAGTCATGCAGGTAGTCGGTCTTGATTAATTGCCGATTCTCCTTCTTCCCACCTAAGTCACGGTTGGTGATACCAGTCGCAGGCGACTTCGAAAACGAAAAGATNACCTAAGTCACGGTTGGTGATACCAGTCGCAGGCGACTTCGAAAACGAAAAGATTGCTTGCAAGAAATGTTGTCGGTGCCAGATGAAAGTAATCGGGTTCTAATTTGTGCTGTAGGATATTATATTATTATGATCTCAACCCAGCTAACAGCAAACAGTCGCACCTTACATATCGAACCAGAAATCGCCACGTGATAGAGAACTTCTATTTTTTCTTCATGCATACTCGGCTAGCTGTTCCTTTTTGGGGTGGGGGGTGGGAGTTATGGAATTGCACTAGCATTTGCGTATAGTGTGGCTGGAAAACGACGGGGGAAATGGGAAATATCATGGATGGTGCACCCGATCTGGATTGAACCCGCGACTTCAATTAGTATAAATGAGGCATGTCAACAGCATTAACAAATGCCCTTGGTATAAATCTAATAGTATATTTTAACGACAAGTGCGCTTTTTTGCTTGGTATATTTAGTCTTTGTGATGAATTAATGATTTTGCGGCATTTCTCTGTATCGTTACTGTAATAAAACAGATTGTTAAGCTCATGCACGTGATCGTTTGCAAAGTATTTAGTTTCAAACTTATAAATGAAAAAATATATATATACAATTACGTGCCGTGTCTTGCGAAAGACTACTTTGTATACCTAGGCTTTAGATAATACGTAAATAGATGTACTGTGTTGAAATGCGGAGAAAACACCCGCGTTCTTTAAACATATGAGCCTGACTGTATTTTATAAACATAAAGAAAGGTTGTTTTCCTCTATGTTTCCTATAGGGAAGTACTCTCAAGTTCATGCATGTTTTAGAGGACAATGAGTCTTTCCGGGTAATGAACTAGGGGTCGGCGACCCNGGAAATATCATGGATGGTGCACCCGATCTGGATTGAACCCGCGACTTCAATTAGTATAAATGAGGCATGTCAACAACATTAACAAATGCCCTTGGTATAAATCTAATAGTATATTTTAACGACAAGTGCGCTTTTTTGCTTGGTATATTTAGTCTTTGTGATGAATTAATGATTTTGCGGCATTTCTCTGTATCGTTACCGTAATAAAACAGATTGTTAAGCTCATGCACGTGATCGTTTGCAAAGTATTTAGTTTCAAACTTATAAATGAAAAAAAATATGTATACAATTACGTGCCGTGTCTTGCGAAACACTACTTTGTATACCTAGGCTTTAGATAATACGTAAATAGATGTACTGTGTTGAAATGCGGAGAAAACACCCGCGTTCTTTAAACATATGAGCCTGACTGTATTTTATAAACATAAAGAAAGGTTTTTTTCCTCTATGTATCCTATACGGAAGTACTCTCAAGTTCATGCATGTTTTAGAGGACAATGAGTCTTTCCGGGTAATGAACTAGGGGTCGGCGACCCAAATGTCAGTGCTATACGTCGGAATTGGCGCTGTGCCCGTGGCAGGTTGGCAACTCTTTTTTTAATACGCCAAGCAGACGAACATCTTCACAGCCTCCCTTGAGGCACACAGTGGGGGCGAGAACATTGTGCTGTTGGCTGGTAAACTTGACGGGACTTCACAAGTTATACCTGAAATGGCAGACTGGAATTGTCGGTACTGTTTGAATGGCGGCAACGCAGTGACGGCAGCAAAACGTCTTGTAGCATTGCATTTTGTCGTAGCCAACTCTGCTCGTTACATCATCATTGTAGTCATGCCATGCACAATGTGTGTATGTATATTTGTACATAGTGTATGTACACACCTGTGTTTAATTGATTTTTTTGCTCATCTATAGCAAACTGCTACACAAAATTTTGAATGCATAGCATTAGAGGCAGATTGTGTAGCTGTTTTCACGACGTAAGCCAAGCTCAAGCATTTCAGTAAAATGTAATTATTTTTATTTTTTGAAAACAAAAAATAAAGTTTTTGGTACTACATATTATGCATATTTCTTCTTTTTCTGGGTGGGTACATACTAGCGTATGAAATGTGATGTTGCAATAAAACATATTCTAAAGACAACTTAAATAATCCCTTTAAAAACTATACAAATAGAATTCACAGCATTAACATTTTGATACAATAATGTAGCTTGGAGAAACAGAACTCTCTCTGAAAGTTTAATTTTCAGTTTCTGAAATCACTGTCATCAAGTTCACATACAGCCTGTTTCATATAATAATATTTTTTTTGACAAATCGATACATATTATAAAACTCAACGTGTGTGTGTGTGTCTCTCTCTCTCTCTCTCCCCTTCTCTCTCTCTCTCTCCCCCTCCCCCTCTCTCTCTCTGTGCGCTTATCACTCGAGAACCACTTATGTGATTTACGTGTTTTTTTATTCATAGCTGTGTACTCTGGCCAGGTGTTAGTATATATTTTGTTATGTAAAGTAACATAAGGAATAAGCAGTGACGGTAATATTGAATTAAGTCGGAAAAACGTTTGCCGCCAGCGCGCTCTCTTGCATTACGCTGTCTGAACCGTTAAAGATGGAACATCATCATGTAGTAAAGAATTATGTAGAATAAAAAGACCTAAAAAAAACTCCGCGGTATAAATCTGTCTATAACAGAAATACTAATAAGCGTTTTTACCATTTAATTTCTCAACAAATAAATACGTGAAATTCAAGCTGTTGTTTTCCCATTAAAAACTTAATATTTGTCTAGTGACTATTTATCTCATAATTAACACTAAGTAAAGTTCAACTTTATTTAAATAAAAAAAACCTAAACAATAATTCTGTAGTTCACACGAGCGGAGCCGCGGGCACAGCTAGTCGTGTATAGGCAGTAACCAGGAATCAAACATGCTACGTATCCTTCCGCCGCCATGTGATTTCCATCTGACTGTCAAAACATGTTTCGCCTTTATGACAGACATCGATGAGACGTTAAGCCTACCGACATCAAAACCTGTTGCCAAGCTGCTCACGTATAGGAAATAAGAAAATAATTGAATTTGCTGTAAACATTTTTATCGCTGCAACGGACATAAGTTGATTAAGATCCATAGTTTATTTACTTAAAAATGTTGTTAGAAAATTGCAGCTTTCTTGCCTAGTAAACAGAAATAATACATCATTATGATCACGGAAAGTTAACTATATTAGTCTTACATTGATTTGTGAGGGCAATGTTCATAATATTACTACAATTGTTATGTCAAATCCATTCATATGGTCCCAGTAGAGGCTGTGTTTGAAACATTATCCGTATTTATATTCAATATAACAAACACTTGAAATGTTATTCTAATAAAAAAAACTGCAATTGCGTTTGCAACTTGCACATCCACTGAATGCTCCTGCAATTAGATTCGTATGGCAAGGTGTGTACTTAAAAGCATGACATAAAACTGTGGAGCATATTTTGTTATAGACGGCGAATTTGGTATAACGGCCTTAATNGTGTACTTAAAAGCATGACATAAAACTGTGGAGCATATTTTGTTATAGACGGCGAATTTGGTATAACGGCCTTAATAAGATGCTAATTGTGGTTATTATGAAGTAGCAGTTTGGACGTTACAGCTTATATGTGAAACTGTGAAGTATTAGGAATTCGGGGATATTGCCAGACAACACTTTTTCATTCATAATAAAGTATTTCGCGATTGAAAGTGGCGTCAACTCATCAAACAGGCGATATCGGGTAGTTTACAGTTTGTACACGCAACGAGGCTATTTATTAATTAACCACGGCACTGAGTGCGCCTGGATGAAAATGTATCACATTAACATAAATATTATTTGCCGTAAAAATGGTTCGATCACAAAACGCTGCGTGGTTTTAACAAACAAATATTTATTTTCTGTGTATTACTATAGTGCTGAATTGAGAGGGAACACGAAACAAAATGGCGAGCCATCAGAAATGCTCGGTGAATACACACCGAATCGAAATTATTAGCAAGCAAAATTGCTGCTCAGGACAAATGTTACGTTAAAAAATTATAGAGTTCGCGAAAAATATACATTCATGGAAATTCGTTCGTATATTTGTATTTTACACATGAAACAAAAGTCATTTCATGGGGGCGTGACTTCCGAAGCTAGCCGCGCACGCTGGCCAACAGATGGCAGCACAGATGCTTGCGCAACACTTTGAAAAATCGCGACGGGTCGACCTGTGTCAAAGCGAGCTAGGCTCAGGAAGACAATTTTATGTCGTGGCGTTGGAAGGGGTTAGTTTCTCTTTTCCGCCACGTTTCAAATGAATGACAGCTGGTGGGACAAGAGCCCCTCTCGGGGGTTGTACTACCCCCGCGCTGAGGAGCTTGCTCTGGTGATGTAAAGCGGCGGCGGGACGGCCTGTGTGTCACAATAAAGAACGCTTACCTCTGGGAACCACTGACCCGCCCGAATGGAAACANCGGCGGCGGGACGGCCTGTGTGTCACAATAAAGAACGCTTACCTCTGGGAACCACTGACCCGCCCGAATGGAAACAAAGTCAAAATCTACTTTCCACGCACTCCTTCATAGGTCCACCAGCAGAGACGTGCTACGGAGTAAACAGAAACTTAAGAGGAAAAAAATAATTTTCAGTGAACTTTGCAGCATTACGTTACGTATTTGTGCCCTTTCAAACAGCGGCCTGAGCTTAAATACCGCATATACTTACCGCGCTTCAGCACGTCCCGAATCAGCTTAGTTCAAAAAATNTACTTACCGCGCTTCAGCACGTCCCGAATCAGCTTAGTTCAAAAAATACTCGCTTGACAAGTCCAAACTGCTTCACTTATGTCACTTTCAACCACTGTTGTTTACTGTTACGCCCTCCGCAGTCGGCAGCGGGTCTGACATGACTGATGAGGAGTGCTGATAACTTTACTTTTTATTTGTCGTCCCTTCGCTTGGCGCCTGACAAAGCAGCGTGGCTGTGGGAAAGGTACTGGCTGTGGTTTGTAAGATGAGAATGACATCTCAGTCCCTGCGTACACCTAAGTTTGGTGGTATGCGCGTGATCAGTTAACTCAATTTAATTTAAACAGTGCGCCAACCTTGAGCTTCATGTGCCGAACATAGCAATTCGTGATGCAAGATCTTATTCGCGTCGCATTGGTGAGAATTTGGCATCGAATTTGTGAGAATTTGACATCGCAAATTGCGATGCGATACCGCTTAAATTAAACACTGGTACAAACTCATATTGGCTGTGTACACAGTAAATTCAGTTTTTGAAGTGATACTTTTATAATCAGTTATTGTTTATAATAATTTATTGTAGATTTTTTTTTATATTGTGTAATTGATTGACAGTAGTTTCTCGTGGTACCAATACATCTTGTTTTCTTTTGACAGGTAACCGTTGGCACATCCTGCTGGCTGGAGAATTGCTGATGGTCACGTCTTCCGAGGCGTGTCTGGTAAGGAGCTCAGGTTCCAGACCGGTGATTACAACTGCTAAGTTCACTTAAATAACCTAGCCTGTATTAAGCCATTTACGTAAAATTTTCGTTAGGAAATAAAACTACAGTTACGTATGATTAAACGAGAAAATTCATAATTTACTCGACACATAGCATATATTTTCCTCGTGAGAGCGATAATTTTGCAAGTAATTAAAGTGGCCATAATTTTCGTATTATTTAATAGATACATCTAACTGCTCTCGAAACTCTTGTGGATAAGTTTTTAGGTTATTATTTGATCAAAATGGCACGAGAAAACAGTTACATTATTTCCACTCTGCAGTACTAGACGATAAACAGACTCTCTGTCTTGTTAAAATATGCGTATCTCTCATAAAACACATTCTGCGTCCATGCCTTCTGTCCATATAAGTATCCGTGAATCTTACTACGTACGATTCGCTTTGTCAGCTTCAGTCACCGACAGGTTTTAAAGGTTACGCGTTCAATCCCTTGTGATGTTTATAACTACATTGCGTGTTTTCAATCCAGGGTGACCGGAAACTTTTTGTGTTGGAATGGGGGAAGGGAGGGGGGAAAATTCTCCCTAAACTCGTAATTTTTCGTAACATCTCCACAGATTGCCCTTTTTTAAGAAGTAACTTGTAATACTACTTGTGCAAAGTATCTTACTGCTTTGCGAGGATATACATTTTTCATTTTATTTATGCAAAGCAAGACCGCGTGATTGAATGGATGTAATGTGTATTACATAAGTCTATATATTATGAGTATATATTAAATATAGGTATGTGTATATAGTATGTATGGAACCACTTGTCAAACTCCAGGGACACTCCTGTTGATTCTGCTCAGTCTTTAAAAGTGTGTTATGTCGGACGGAGTTAACGTAGAAAACTGCTAAATTTGACGGGACTTCCACGATGATGATTGGTGATGGTGATGGTGATGGTGATGGGCTCCGAACCAATTTGCGGCGGGACCGCGGTGGTTGAGCGGTTAGACTGCTCGGCTCCACCACGGCGAACCGGGTTCAATACCCCGGCCGGGTAACTCCGGATTTTCTCAAGTGGGAATCGTGCCGGGCGATGCCGCTGGTCGGCGGGTTTTCTCAGAGATCTCCCGTTTACAGCGCTGTTTCATTCTCACCGCATTTCACCCTCATCGACTCTCAAGACTTTGTTGTTAAGAGCCGCCCAAATCTCTCAACTCAGCCAAACGGCGGTGAACTTACAAATTGAGTTAACAATGGAACTTGGACCGGAACCCATCCTTACCTGCCCAGTCTCCTTGCCTCGTGTGTGTTACCACCAGCGAAGACCCTACATACCGCTGTCTTGGTAACACGACGACACATGTATTTTTGCCTGCACTAACGTCTACGAGAATCAGACGATACCTCTGTTTCGTTAGTTCGTTGTTCCCGAAATTTTGTAACCACGCGTGACTTGCGGGATTGTATAGCCTATTAGTACATACTTATATATTGGATTGAATGACCTNCACCACGGCGAACCGGGTTCAATACCCCGGCCGGGTAACTCCGGATTTTCTCAAGTGGGAATCGTGCCGGGCGATGCCGCTGGTCGGCGGGTTTTCTCAGAGATCTCCCGTTTACAGCGCTGTTTCATTCTCACCGCATTTCACCCTCATCGACTCTCAAGACTTTGTTGTTAAGAGCCGCCCAAATCTCTCAACTCAGCCAAACGGCGGTGAACTTACAAATTGAGTTAACAATGGAACTTGGACCGGAACCCATCCTTACCTGCCCAGTCTCCTTGCCTCGTGTGTGTTACCACCAGCGAAGACCCTACATACCGCTGTCTTGGTAACACGACGACACATGTATTTTTGCCTGCATTAACGTCTACGAGAATCAGACGATACCTCTGTTTCGTTAGTTCGTTGTTCCCGAAATTTTGTAACCACGCGTGACTTGCGGGATTGTATAGCCTATTAGTACATACTTATATATTGGATTGAATGACCTGCATTTTCAGTTAGATTTTATTGGAAGTCTAAAAAATTACTCATGTTATCACGCTAAACGTTTCAAACCTTTAAATTAACGTGACTGTAACACAGAAACCCGTACCGTGTCGCTGACTTGAGAAAACAAATGTGCCAACGTTCCAATATAAACCAGCGAAGTCACGCAGGTTACAAACACAATAACGCACTAAACAAAGATGAAGTTCCATTTTAATATTTACATCAGGTCCTTAGGTGGATCAGTATACAAACTACAAGCAAGCCTATATCCAATTTGGCCACTTATTAGGGCCTAACTTTTACAACTATCGATTATAAATGTCATTACGAGCAGTTCCGTCGGGGTGGCATCTAATTAAAGTTTACTGTCCGCGTATACTAGTAATCGTTTCAATCGTACCGAATACTGTTATAAAAATCTTTAATGCCTCTGGTTGGCGGGTTTTCTTGGGGATCTCCCGCTTCCCCCGCCCTTCCATTCCGGCGCTCCTCCATACTCACCTCAATCACCCTCATCGGCTATCAAGACCTCGCTGTAAATAGCCGCACAAATCTCTTCACTCACTCACTTTAATTTTTCATATTGTTATCTGAGGTTTAAAAGAATTTGTAATTTAAAGCAAAAAAAGAAACAATGGGTTTTGTTCAATGTCTGGCATCGTAAGATAGAAAAGTAATGAATATCTTGCTTAGACGACGCCTGTTAGCAAAATATAACCGCGAAATCAGTAGCCTGGACGAAGTTCAACAAATCCCCCGACTGTTATAAAAAAACATTCAGCCGGGAATGTGGATCGTAAAAAAATGAACCTGGTCAGGAAGGAACCTAGAACAACTAACAGCAGCACAAACAAAAAGAATAAGACGAACGATGAACCAGGTTGAAACCGGCTATATATTTGCAGTAGAAAAAAAATGCCTTTGAATATGGATCTCAGAAAAAAGTCAAAGCAACAAAAATGTATCTCCGTTGTCAAGCTATGCGTTAGGTTCGAATAAATTTCCTCGGTTCTCTTTTCTTGTGGTGCGAAATACTCTGATGTTAATGCGCAAGTAATTATTAAAAAATTAATGTTAATACTTATTTTCTTCTTAAATTTTATTTAGTTCGTTTTGTAACGTTGTCGTGTTTTCTTCCAAACGGCAGTTGGTATCGTGTGTGTGTGTGTGTGTGTGTGTGTGTGTGTGCGTGCGTGCGTGCGCGAGTGCGAGCGTGTGCGCGTGTGTGCGTGCGCGCGCGATTTACCTTATGACTGGTTCGGAATGCTTAGAATTTGTTAAAAGTATCTTTAGTGAATACATAAAATATGGGTTTTTGTTAGAAAGGACGAATACGGATGAAAAATAAAGAAAGTGGAATACANTAGTGAATACATAAAATATGGGTTTTTGTTAGAAAGGACGAATACGGATGAAAAATAAAGAAAGTGGAATACAAAGAAATTATCTTGACAGCAAATGTCTTCATTTCGTTTTCGAGGGTATTCGAGTGGAGTGGAGGGAGTTGGGCGACTCATTACATCGTGGTCTGGAGAGTCGATGAGGGTGATGTGAGGTGAGTATNGAGTGGAGTGGAGGGAGTTGGGCGACTCATTACATCGTGGTCTGGAGAGTCGATGAGGGTGATGTGAGGTGAGTATGGAGGAACACCGGTATGCAAGGGCGGGAAAAAACGGGAGATCCCCAAACAAACCCACCGACTGTAGCGGCATCGTCCGTCACGATTTCTGCTTGCTAAAATCCGGGGTACTGAAATACAATTTATCGACAGGAACGTGAATCATTCAAGTCTTGCTGTCTGTATTTGTAGTATTTACTGATAACACATAATTTGCCTTTTTCTAAATAGTCCTACTCTTTTTCCGTGAAGCACTTTCTGCAAATGTTACCATTCACTAAATGAGTAGTTCAGGCAGTGAGGTTATATCTAAGAGTTGGAAGCTGTAATATAAAGTTGTGTGTTCAAATAATTNTAAATGAGTAGTTCAGGCAGTGAGGTTATATCTAAGAGTTGGAAGCTGTAATATAAAGTTGTGTGTTCAAATAATTTATGGGCTATGTAAAGTCCTTCGATAAAACCTTGCGTAATTTTGTGAATTACTTTTTTTAAAAATAATTATACGAAAACATTGAAAGAACGAACGCATACGTTCACCCTCGCCCCCTTTCACCAGATAATATATTTNAAAATAATTATACGAAAACATTGAAAGAACGAACGCATACGTTCACCCTCGCCCCCTTTCACCAGATAATATATTTTAAACAAAGAAATTATAGGGGAGACTTTCTTCAGTTATCTTCCGCCTGCTCTAATTTTAATTGAATGGGAAGTTGGCACTGCGCCTCTTAAATACTTTAAAAACTCGGTGATATCCCAGATTATGTTGAAATTCAAAATGAAACTCTCTGCGTCCGTTTAATTTAGGGCCCGCCTAACGAGTTTCTGTTCCGGTTAGCGATAATTCTGTGACTAGGCAGAAATATTGACACAAGGGGGCCATTACGATTAATACATCCTGTCGTAAATAATTCCCAGCGACGGGGTTATTGAGTATGGTGTTAGCGAGCGCCCTGGGGGATCCGAGACAACCACCAACGGGGCTGTCGCAATTAAATTGTACATCCGCCGTCTCCCTGGAGCTTCGACTCCTCGATTGATCTTGTACGGACCCGGCCAGCGAGGTCGCCTGGACGGGAAAGTGAATTAGAGTTCCGCGCACACAAAAACTCTATTCTTGCTACAAAAAAATTACTATTGGGGCATTTTTTTAAAACGTTTCTGTTGTAGTAAAAAAAAATGTAGTGACAAAGCTTAACCATTTACAAAGTTTTATATTACTATATTGCAAATATACTGCTGTTGAAGAGTTAACGTTAATAAAACCTCGTAAGTAATGTAGCCGCAACCAAAATTATCAGAACCGTATATGTTGTGTTACAGGGACATTAAATAAATATCCAACCAACACAAGTTTACACTGAAATGGTGTTGTAAAATGGCGGATACCAGTGAACAGCGATAACCTCGTAAAATGAAATCACTGTGTTTCAATTTTGAAGCATATTATGAGAACTAAATGTGGCCCAGACCAGCTCTTAGGCCTTGCAAAACAGTTTACGTGCGCCAGTTATGCAAATACTCGTATGTGTAGAGCTTAAAGTAATTCCACGTAACGAAAGAGAACTGCAGTTTGTCAGTATGTTGTACTGAATACCCACAATATGAAGCGCAGTTGATAGGCAGTCGACAGGACGTTAGTTTCCGTAAAGTAGAGAACGTTAAAAACTCAGGCGCGGGTTCCATTCCCCTCCCAGCTGTCAATTTTTTTTANTTAGTTTCCGTAAAGTAGAGAACGTTAAAAACTCAGGCGCGGGTTCCATTCCCCTCCCAGCTGTCAATTTTTTTTACTTAATTTATTTTGCATCCAAGTGTTTTTTAAAACAAAGAAAATACAAGAAAATTCTAAACACAAATGTTATCATTAATTCAAAACAAAATTTGTTTTGGCGCGACATAAACACCACCTTAATGTTGACAAAACAGTTAGGAGGTAATGTTACAAAAGTAGCCTACTTAATGCCATATTAACACTAATAGCTTAACAATACATTACTTAGCAGCAACATTAGTTACTGACGGTTTACAGATAACAATAAAATACTGTTGTCACAAAATTAGACTTTTTAATGTGTGGCGCCCTACGAATCATTCCTTGCGCAGTTTTTGGTTTCATACAGTCGGTTACGTACACTCGAAATCTGAATCAGTGAGACTTCACTGCCAATGTCAGTTAACAGCACCTGACTTATTCAACAGTCAACTGACNAAACAGCACCTGACTTATTCAACAGTCAACTGACTAATTGGTGAAAAAATGCCATTTTTCTTTCACTTGTTGATTCAGTTATATTTTCCACTTATTCATCGACCATACTATTCGCTGTTTTTCAGTTATTAGTTTTTTAACTGATGGATCAGTTAAACAAGGTGTATCAAATATAATAACGTATAAACTAATAAAATCCATATAATACACTAACGTTTGTGAAAAACGCAACACCAAGAAGGATACCTGTGATTGAAACGAACTTGATACCACAGATTAGGTACATGGTAATACACAATTGAATAGGATTNGCAGTTTTTGGTTTCATACAGTCGGTTACGTACACTCGAAATCTGAATCAGTGAGACTTCACTGCCAATGTCAGTTAACAGCACCTGACTTATTCAACAGTCAACTGACTAATTGGTGAAAAAAAGCCATTTTTCTTTCACTTGTTGATTCAGTGATATTTTCCACTTATTCATCGACCATACTATTCGCTGTTTTTCAGTTATTAGTTTTTTAACTGATGGATCAGTTAAACAAGGTGTATCAAATATAATAACGTATAAACTAATAAAATCCATATAATACACTAACGTTTGTGAAAAACGCAACAGCAAGAAGGATACCTGTGATTGAAACGAACTTGATACCACAGATTAGGTACATGGTAATACACAATTGAATAGGATTNCAAGAAGGATACCTGTGATTGAAACGAACTTGATACCACAGATTAGGTACATGGTAATACACAATTGAATAGGATTACATAACTGTACATTATCTCTGTCCTTGAGAATTCAGTAGGTGTGAAACCCCATGTGCTGCAATCGGAGACCCTGAACGTCGTGGCATGGAATCAAAGAGAACATGGATATGTTCCTGAGGAATCTCCCTCTACGCAGTGTGTATAAAAGTTCACAAAACATCAACAGTGGTTGCTGGAGGTCCGTGACGAACAAGTCGCCGACCAACCATATCCCAGACATGTTCGATGGGTGNACATCAACAGTGGTTGCTGGAGGTCCGTGACGAACAAGTCGCCGACCAACCATATCCCAGACATGTTCGATGGGTGGCATGTCAGGCGAACGTGCAGGCTAGGGAAGCAGTGGTACCCGTCGTTCATTGAAGAAGGCTTGCTCATTCCTCGCCNCATGTCAGGCGAACGTGCAGGCTAGGGAAGCAGTGGTACCCGTCGTTCATTGAAGAAGGCTTGCTCATTCCTCGCCACATGTGGCAGGGCATTTCCCTGCTTAAAAATGGCACATGAAGTTGCCTGAAGTAGGGGCCGCACCTCGGGCTCTTAAACCTCCATGATGTAGCGGTTGCTGTTCAGATTGTTCTCAACACGTAGGAGTCGCGATCGCATGTTGTATCCAATGGCGCCACAAACCATCACACTTTGCGTTTGTCCGCTGTGCCGCTCCACGATGGAGGCTCCCAGATTGCGGTCACCACGGTAGCATCTAACACGTATGCGGCCATCACTTTAGGGCAGGCTGAAGCGGGACTCGTCCGAAAACATCACATTTTGCCACTCAGCACGCCAGTGACGGCGTTCACGTGCCCATTGCAGTCTGAGGCGTTTGTGGTTTCTGGGCAATGGAAGCCGATGCAATGGCATGCGTGCCATCAGTCCCGCCCACAGCAGCCGGCTTCGAACCGTCGACGCAGACATGTCCACACCCGTTGCAGTGCTCCAGTGTTGAGCCAACACTGTGGACGAGTCTGTACGGTCCATTACGGCCATGTCGACAAGATGGCGGTTATCCCGTGCTGTGGCCACATTGCGTGGTCCAGTACCCGCTCGTCGCTGCGTACGAGCCTCTTCTATCCAATGGTTCCACACACATATCACTGTCGTAGCAGTATGCCCGTTACGGGCCCAAATGTCACGGTATGACAAACCCATTTCCCAGAGAACGATCATTCTGCCCCGTTCATGCTGACATGGCGCCCTTTGACGTCGATGAGCCATACTGGCACTTGCTTTCACTTCGTGTGACGGCTCTTCACTGACTGAGCTTGGCGTAACACTGACCTTTCTGGTCACACACGAGAGGGCGCTTCCNCTTCGTGTGACGGCTCTTCACTGACTGAGCTTGGCGTAACACTGACCTTTCTGGTCACACACGAGAGGGCGCTTCCGGGCCTACGTGTACGCCATCTCTCTGCAATCGAATCACTTGTTTCTGGTATACTGCTCTACACATCCTCCGTGTTTGCATTCATTCGGGCCATTCTTTCTGGGTGTTGCAATTTTCACAAACAATTCTGTATATTTTTAATGTGCGTTTCGTCATTTATAACATCATTATACGGGGCAACATAAACACTTAGTCTTACATTTAGTTTTAAATAGTGACTATCGGAAATATGTTTATTTATCGTAAAGATTTGACTAAATTCAATAAAAACAATATTTTACTCGCCGCACGCAGTTTTTTGTCACTTATTAAATCAGTGAAATTGTTTCACTGAAACAATCAGTTGTTTTTCACCGATTATAAGTGGAGCCATTNCTTCGTGTGACGGCTCTTCACTGACTGAGCTTGGCGTAACACTGACCTTTCTGGTCACACACGAGAGGGCGCTTCTGGGCTTACGTGTACGCCATCTCTCTGCAATCGAATCACTTGTTTCTGGGATACTGCTCTACACATCCTCCGTGTTTGCATTCATTCGGGCCATTCTTTCTGGGTGTTGCAATTTTCACAAACAATTCTGTATATTTTTAATGTGCGTTTCGTCATTTATAACATCATTATACGGGGCAACATAAACACTTAGTCTTACATTTAGTTTTAAACAGTGACTATCGGAAATATGTTTATTTATCGTGAAGATTTGACTAAA
This sequence comes from Clitarchus hookeri, assembly GCA_002778355.1. Lineage (NCBI taxonomy): Eukaryota > Metazoa > Arthropoda > Insecta > Phasmatodea > Phasmatidae > Clitarchus > Clitarchus hookeri. The sequence continues at coordinate 75,318 of NQII01005553.1, forward strand.
TTCAATAAAAACAATATTTTACTCGCCGCACGCAGTTTGTTGTCACTTATTAAATCAGTGAAATTGTTTCACTGAAACAATCAGTTGTTTTTCACCGATTATAAGTGGAGCCATTNTTGTCACTTATTAAATCAGTGAAATTGTTTCACTGAAACAATCAGTTGTTTTTCACCGATTATAAGTGGAGCCATTTTCACTGATTCGAGTGGTTTAATTTCTCTGAGAATCAGTAGTTTGCACCGATTCGAATTTAGAGTGTATTCTTCGTGAATTTATCAAACGCGTGAGTAAATAAAGGACACGTTGAAACAATGGTCAGAAAGAACAGAATGTTGCAATGACGTTCTTCAGTCATGGTGGCGTCTTTGTTTTGAGCTGGGGGAGGGGGGTAGGGGGTTCATTTAAGGATGCTAGTCTCTCTCTTTTCGGGTTTTATAATTTTTTTGGCCACAATTTTAATTTCAAAAGCTGTATTGCAATTTTCTGCGCGACAAAGCGTTAGTAATAGCTTCACAAAGTTTCTCAAATTTCTGCACAGTCATTGCTGTGGTTGTTTTTTGACTTGTAACTGACGAGAAAATAAGTTATTAGTGGTTGTTTTGCGAGGACAAATGCATATAAGTTGGTACACACTTCAGAAATCGCACTAAGAAATGAAAGCCCTGTGTACGGTCGGTCAGTTAACACCAAATACCATAATAGGCTCTTGTCAGTTTGTACCGGGGNAGAAATGAAAGCCCTGTGTACGGTCGGTCAGTTAACACCAAATACCATAATAGGCTCTTGTCAGTTTGTACCGGGGAAAAAATCCAAAATGGCGAGGATCAGTTCTGCTTAATTTGTCGGAGGAAGTATTCGAACGCGGCTGTAGATGTNGGGAAAAAATCCAAAATGGCGAGGATCAGTTCTGCTTAATTTGTCGGAGGAAGTATTCGAACGCGGCTGTAGATGTTTGTCGAATCGTATCTGGGAACTCGTTCTATTTCCTCTATGTTTAAAAATAGTAAACTAGAGTAGATTGAATCAGCGTGATTAGTTACGTTGACGGTCTCCTAACTTTAGTTTCGACGGATTCACATCATTTATGCGTGCTGCCATTCATTTCAATGCCGAAATCTAAAATCAGTTTACAGTTTCGTCCCTGTGCTCACGACTAAATCGCCTGGGCTCATTTCACCACGTCTGTATTTATTTGTGTGTCAAAACTGATATAATATACAACCATTTTCGGCAAAGATTTTTTTTGTAGTATTAAAAGTTAGTTTTATTCAGGTTGCTTCACATAGTATATAAGAACACACATTACATGTAAAACACAACCGAAGCCGTGCTCTTATTTGTTAACGGGGCGCTCTTAGCCGTGAGGCCATTCCGCACCCCGGCCTCCCAGTAGGCGGGGAAGAGGGATCACGCCCTCTCAACGCAGACATGACCAGCACTCGCCGAAATTGACCAAATCAGTGGCTCCGACCTTTCATCAGGCCGCACCGAGAGTAGCCCCGATCTGATTTACCAGATCGCACCGAGCATGTCCTACCACAAGGCGTGAAATCCTAGCACTCAGTTTACCAAGCGCGTGGTCTGGCCGGAGCACTACCCACACCCCTGACGTCATCTCGGGGACGCNTAGCACTCAGTTTACCAAGCGCGTGGTCTGGCCGGAGCACTACCCACACCCCTGACGTCATCTCGGGGACGCCCCGGAGCAGTGCCCTGCTCACCGCCCGGCTCCTCAGTAAGAGGGGGAATCTCTCCGAGCGTCCTCCAGCATGCGAAGTCAAGTACATAAGTATATAAGTACACACAGGTGAAACATGCACTTATACCGCGAGCTCCAAACCTCACACTCCACCAAAATGACGTCGCTGTTTAGCAACGTGCCTTGACGCCACTCGCCAATCAGTGCCTGGTAACTTACCAGCCGGCAGCCCGACCAGTGGCGAATATTTCGCAGCTCTCGGTAGCCAATGATACACAAGGACCGTTCCCAGAGCCTCGCGCAGCCAATCAGCTAATGAGTGCGCCCACACTGAAACAACAGCCATGCCATTTCTCTTCCAATTGGTTACTTTTTCTGCTGTTTTGTTGTCAACGATTACATTGAAACCTGTTGTTCCTGGAATCGGTGATGAGCGAGTGAAGATATTTGGGCGGCTCTTAACAGCGAAGTCTTGAGAACAGATGAGAGTGATTGAGGTGTGTATGGAGCAGCGCCGGAATGAAATGACAGGGGGAACGGGAGATCACTGAGAAAACCCGCCGACCAGTGGCATCGTCAGACACGATTCCCACATGCCAAAATCCTGGAGTGACCTGGCCGGGAATTGAGCCCTGTCCGTATTGGTGGGAGGAGAGGCTAACCGCTCAGCCACCGCGGCCCCTGGAGTGGGCAAGGATTTTTTTTATAGTTTGTTGATATTTACATAGTTTCGCCCGAGTGTTCCTACGAATGGTAGGTTGTGGGCAAGTAGACGTACATCTCGTCTCGTTTTTGATGGCCATGTTTTTGTTGATGGGTACTGCAGCGGTCTGAAGAGCGCACCAGTCCAATGTTTGTCAGGACTGCCCTGCATGTGTAGTGACCGCATTGGTAATGGGCGACAATCTGGCCCACTTGGAGGAGTCTCCGACTGCTTTCCTGCGGCACCGTGATCGAGTGGTGTGAACAGGGCCATATCCAAGCAGGGGTGGCTAAAGGGCTTTAAGCTCCCTCTTGTAGTTAGAATTTACACTCAAAATCTGGATCAGTGAAAATTTCACTGCTTCAATCAGTTAACAGCACCTCACTATTCCGCAGTCACTTCAATCAATTTAACGGATGAATTAGTGAAAAAGTTCCAGTTTTCTTTCACTGATTGATTCTGAGACACTTTCCACTGAGTTATCGACCATTTCATTCGCTGTTTTTTAGCACTCTGATTTTTGATTAAAACTAAATAACATCCCTNTTCCACTGAGTTATCGACCATTTCATTCGCTGTTTTTTAGCACTCTGATTTTTGATTAAAACTAAATAACATCCCGTTAACTAATAAAACCCATAAATATGTATATATTTTTTTAGTGTGAGTTTTGTCTTGTAAAGTACAATTTTTCGAGGCGACATGAAATTCAGTCTTCCATTCCATTTTTACGTCTTTTTCTTTTTCACGTTTTCAACATAGCGCTCGGTTTGAATGTTTAAACTGCATTAAATGTGGTGAAGTAATGCACCCATACGCACTATTTGTTGTAACAGTCATACTGTTAACAATTAAACTAAAACTAAAAAGATTAGTCGTACTATTAAAAGTTACACAATTTCGATAAAAAATTTAATACATATATATATTTTTTCCTACAATGTTAGCGTTAGCTTGGTAGCTCGATTGGTAAGACAACGGTTTTGGAATGGTAAGCTGTGGGTTCAAATCTTAATCACTGCGAATTATTATTATTATTATTTTGCTTTCTTTAATTTTGCGTTAAATTGCACAATATAAACAGCCACTATCGGAAATATGTTTTTCTCGTAATGANTTTTGCTTTCTTTAATTTTGCGTTAAATTGCACAATATAAACAGCCACTATCGGAAATATGTTTTTCTCGTAATGATTTGCCTAAATTCAATAAACACACAATTTTACTCGTCGCATGCAGTTGGCCGTCACGTATTCAATCAGTGAAATTTTTTCATTGAAACAACCAGTGGTATGCCACCGATTCTACGTGGAGCCATTTTCACTGATTTGAGTACTTAAATTCCACAACGAAACAGTGGTTTTCGTTTGATTAGAATTAAATGTGTACACAGAATGAAATGAGGTTTGCAAAACAAGTACAATGTTAATAAAGTAGCATTAATATTTTTAATATTTTAGAGTAACAGGAGATTGAAAAGTATCTATTTTTCCTTTCCACTAAGTACTAACATTTACACGAAGCATTAAAACAATGCATACTGGTAAGCATATGGTTTTAACATAATGCACAGTGCCCCGTTCCTCATGAAGTCCCTTTCGGTTTTCTACATCCGCTACTGGGGCCGCGGTGATGTAGTGGTTAGACTACTCGCCTCCCACCTAGGCGAACCGGGTTCAATTCCCGGTGGGATCGCTCCCGAATATTCGCATGTGGGAATCGTGCTGGACGATGCTGCTGGTCGACGGGTTTTCATTCCGGCGCTGCTCCGTACTCACCTCGCTTCACCCTCATCGGCACTCAAGACCTCGATGTTAAGAGCCGCCCAAATCTCTCCTCTACATCTGCTATGATGTGTGAATGGTGGTGCTGCTGAGATACGGTATTGGACTTGACTCAAGCCCTCGCAGACACGGTCTCGACTAGTTGAAACTTATACGTTTCACATCGTGGTGCAATACTTTCGTAATGTAAAGAACGGCAGTTGCGAANGTCTCGACTAGTTGAAACTTATACGTTTCACATCGTGGTGCAATACTTTCGTAATGTAAAGAACGGCAGTTGCGAATAAAGTAAACTTGGTTTATAAAGTGAAACTAAAGGCATATCGTTCAAAGCTTTTCACTTCAGGCAGTGGAACTGCTGGAAACTTGAAAGTTCGTGCTGTATTTCCGCCACTAAATACAAGCAGCGTAAAGTTTAGATTTCTTATTTTCCTGGTGGGTTAAGGGTCTTGTTGTCGACTAAAATTGAAAATATGAAAATATATTACCCGTTTCTTTTAACCTGGCTTCTGTGACGTAGTTAGCACAAACTCGGCTAGCGCATGCATGTGTGTGCCTCTTGATCATTTTTGGCGGCATTAATAAACGACAAAGATACATTTATTTGAAGAGCGTTGTAATGCGTTTTTCATGAAGGAGCCACACTTAAATGCTTCACAATATCTATTCATGCCAGTTATCCATAGAAGTGTGTTGGTCGAATTTAATTACAGCTCGTGTATACTTTCTTGTATCCATTGTCCCCGGATTACAAGATGATAACATATAGGTTGTTACAGCCGTTTATAAATTCGGTGCATCTTGACGGAATTTTGCGCTGGTCTACAAGTGAACCATATTGTAAGAAACATTTGTGGTCTGCTTCGGACAAATGCAACCTTACATTGTTTCGCATGTTTCATTGTGCGCGCACANTCTCGACTAGTTGAAACTTATACGTTTCACATCGTGGTGCAATACTTTCGTAATGTAAAGAACGGCAGTTGCGAAGAAAGTAAACTTGTTTTATAAAGTGAAACTAAAGGCATATCGTTGAAAGCTTTTCACTTCAGGCAGTGGAACTGCTGGGAACTTGAAAGTTCGTGCTGTATTTCCGCCACTAAATACAAGCAGCGTGAAGTTTAGATTTCTTATTTTCCTAGTGGGTTAATGGTCTTGTTGTCAACAAAATCTTGTTTAAAATTATGAAAATATATTACCCGTTTCTTTCAACCTGGCTTCTGTGACGTAGTTAGCACAAACTCGGCTAGCGCATGCACGTGTGTGCCTCTTGATCATTTTTGGCGGCATTAATAAACGACAAAGATACATTTATTTGAAGAGCGTTGTAAGGCGTTTTTCATGAAGGAGCCACACTTAAATGCTTCACAATAGCTATTCATGCCAGTTATCCATAGAAGTGTGTTGGTCGAATTTAATTACAGCTCGTGTATACTTTCTTGTATCCATTGTCCCCGGAGTACAAGATGATAACATATAGGTTGTTACAACACTTTATAAATTCAGTGTATCTTGACGGAAATTTTGCGCTGGTCTAAAAGTGAACCATGTTGTAAGAAACATTTGTGGTCTGCTTCGGACAAATGCAACCTTACATTGTTTCGCATGTTTCATTGTGCGCGCACACTATTTCAGTGTACATTACGATCATGACGCATGGTATTGTTCTTGTGCACACCACATCATAATACCTTTGTGAGGCATGTGGGCGCGCGCGTTCACACACACACACACACACACACACACAGTCTTTCTTCTATTTATGCATTGTCGAGTGTTTGTTAAGTATGGCAATACATCTAAATTTCATTAAAGAATGTCGAATGGAGTATCATTCAGTAGTAAACCCCACCGTCGGAATACCCGATTTTGCCGATATGCTCAAAATTTCTAAATGGGACGAGACATTTTTGCAATGCTTATTCGAACACTTTGCGAAAACACACTTTCTGATCTCGCAGTAATTCTAAAACATCGCGGGCGTGTTAAAAATTTTACTGCGAACTCTGAGCGCCACTGCCTGTCAAACGAAGCACATAAGAAAACATGTCCATTGCTTTCTTTCCTTGGCATATAATCCAAACTTTTTCAACTTTTNAACTTCTAATTTTTTTTTTTCCCCTGAATTGCGAGCACCTGTAGTGGTTAAACCCAAGCGCTCTCGACCACTTGGCAGCCTCCACTAACTCAAAAATTTGTAGCCGTATTTTAACATGTATGTACGTGTGTCATAAGTCCGGAAACAAATCAACAAACCCCGTCGTCTGGTGCTATAAAAACACGAATGAAAAGCAAGTATTCATACAGCAGGAGTGACTAAGAAAAATTAACACCATTAAAGCGGTGACGTAGAAACACCGTTTGCGCATGGGGAACTGGTAGAGGGTAGTAAATGAAATGATTAACAGTGCTGTGCAGTGAACAGAGTAGGAACCGCGTACTAGGCATAACACTGCTAAGCCCAATACAACTGCAGTTGATTCGGTTAAAGAACAGTCTGTTGTTTAAAGCATCGGCCTGTGTGTAGTAAGCATTGTAGACATTCCACTATGGCATAGACGACCACACTTCGTGCAATTAACGGACTTTGAACGACGTCGTATTGTGGACCTGAGGGAGGCTGGATGGTCCTTCCGAAGAATTGCCCAACGCGTAGGACGTGAAGTGTCTACTGTGCATCATTTATGATGCCGGTGGTCCAACGATGGTGCACGTGCTCGTCATCCTGGTTCCGGACGACAGAGGCATACGGATTCCCGCCTGGACCGCCGCATCAGACGAGCAGCCATTGCTGATTGCACGGCGACCGCCGCATAGATTAGAGCCTCTGTTGCACCCAGGGTGTCGGCTAGGACCATCACCAGCCGTTTGCTGGACGCTGGGCTACGATCAAGGGTGCTGCTCGCCAGGCTTCCTCTCACACCTCATCACTGTGCAGCCCGCCTCGGATGGTGTCGCCAACGACGCAACTGGAGGGATGAATGGCGCGTAGTTGTGTTTAGTTATGAGAGCAGATTCTACCTTGGCGCCAGTGACGGTCGTGTGCGAGTGCAGCTTCATCCAGGAGAGCGGCAATAACCAGTGTGTATACGGCAGTGACATACAGTACCAACTCCTGGCATCATGGTCTGGGGAGCAATAGCTTACAATGACCGTACGCCTCTGGTGTTTGCTGAGGGAACACTGAACAGGCAACGCTGCATCTAGAACATCATCCAGCCCATGTTGTCGTTCATACAAAGCCAAGGAGACAGCTGGACAATGCCCGTGCACACACGTCTCGTGTTACCCAACGCGCTCCCGAAGGTGTTCAACTCCCCTGGCAGCACGATCACCCGACCTGTCCCNCCCCCCCTACACCAATTGAACATATGTGGGACATGATGATGGGACGACGTTTAGTGCGGTTTGCAATGCCGACAGCAATCCTCTACCAATTGCAACAACAGGTGGCATTAGCGTGGAACACTATTCCCCAAGATGACATCCGACACCTTTATGATTGTCTCTACGCTCTACTGCAGGACTGCATCGTCTCTAAAGGAGACTACACAAGATAGTGACATTGTTTTTCAAGACACTCTGTAGTCTGTCCATAGGTGTACGACACTTTGATCATTATCATATACAGTATACAACATGTATAATTATTCAATAAATCCTTCATTAATGTGGGACCGTTGCGTCCAGGTGCTCATTTTCCACCAGTGTGTTTTGGTGCGTTTCCTTAAACGTACGACATTGCATAATTTTTAGTTCTAAGAGATTCGAACGTAAGGAGGAAGAAAGGGAGCAATATAGTTAGAGGGCAGATGCAATCGATTTCTGAGCTACCATATGTCNTTCGAACGTAAGGAGGAAGAAAGGGAGCAATATAGTTAGAGGGCAGATGCAATCGATTTCTGAGCTACCATATGTTGGACCAAAGAACTACCTTCAAAAACACGAAAAATTTCTCCTATAGCTTCGTTCCTTCTGTAGTATTATTGATATTATATGGCTAATTTACTTAGTTGAAAGATTTAAGTCGATGCTTAGCATCGAGGTCTTGAACGCCGGTGGATGTAAAATGAGGTGGAAGATGGAGTAGCGGTGGAACGCAAGGGCGGGGGAAACTGGAGTGCCCCGAGAAAACCCGCCGGCCAACAGCAACGTCCGCCACGTACCCTACATGCGAACATGTGAGAGATCCCACCGGGAAACGCACCCCGGTCGCCTTGGTGGAAGGCGACTAGTTCAACTGCTACTTCATCGCGGCCCCTTTATTGATTGTGTGTGTGTGTGTGATAGTACAGATATGATCTGAATGAAGTGTGTTGAAATAGACGTCTCCCAATCACTCATAGTGTAATCGTATCGGCTGTTCACGGTAAAGTGAGCACGTTTGAAATCAACCTTTGAAAAAATTATTTACCTCCCTCCCTCGCACCCGTAAACTGCAAATATGTAATATTGCACACTGACATGCAAGCTGTTAGTTAAGTTGGCAGTGAACTAAATGGGTTCGAAATCTTGGTCTTGACGTATTGCTAGAGTCGTGTTCAAATTTATGACAAATCAAATTGGTGTTTTTTTTTTTTTTTTTTTTACTTTATATTCACATTAAAGTAGGAACTGGCATATTAGCATCAGACCTAGTTTCGCAACAATTTCACGTTTTTACTAGACTAACGCATGGATAAAATAATTAGGCACCTGGCAGCGTAAATTTTACGTGTGGCGGAAGGGTACAGAATGAGAAGAAAATTAGATATTCAGCAGGACTGTGTAAAGGGCTCGGTTAACCGCGTACATCCTTTACCAAGTTTGTTCCTACTTAGCAATATAATGAACGGGCAGATGAAAAGATAGGTCGTGAATTGAAAATTTTACCGCGTCGGTTCATATTTACCTAACCCAGTATGTGTACTCAAGCACAGCAGGCAGCACACATGACAGAATACCGCGGAAATTTGGGGGGGGGGGTGGTTCCTGACCGCTGTATCAGTCAAATTGGCAAATTAAACCTATTATTTTGTGCTTAAAAGAGCTGAGTCTAGGGAGGAAGCTGAATATGCAGTTATGAGTGTAGTTATTTTGGTTTTTATGCGTTCGTAAGTATTCCGTTGGCTATTATGATCCTTAAGAGAGATGTCATTTTACTTATTAAGACATTTTGACGCTGAAAAAAACTTAGAGTAAAAACCACCTTGAATTTCTTAACTTAAATTCAGCTTAATCACTGTGCTAAGAAACCAAACGGTCGCTTTTCAGCAGGTGGAAACACAGTACTATATCCAGTATACTCCAAATTAATGACATAACTGTGTGCTTAATTACCACGTGAGCTTTGTGTGGGGAGCATGTCGGAGAATAATCCAACCGCGCTTACCTCACCACGGCTTTTCGTTTCACAGGTTCGTTTACTTTTGGCTTGGTGCATTAGAGTAGAGTTATGAGAAAAAGTAGCGTTCAACAAAAACATTTTGCGCAAGCAACATTTTCGCGGAGAAAGTATGGCTTGGTTAATTCGTCATGTAATTCTAAATGATAAATCCAAGTCCGTTGATATTAATCCCACCAAGCCTAAATCACTGCTTGGGAATAATGTAGAATTTGATTGTTTTGTGTGTGTGAGCTTCTGGAAACACAGTTATGAGATTGGGAAGGTTAACACACTGTTGTATGGGGCGCAAAATAAAAGTTGCGAATCAGGGCAATGAGTACAATGTTACGATGATAATTAAATTTTTTTGGAAACACGCTTATTTAGGGGTCATGAAGAGAGTGGCTGTGTTCATAACCTTGTTCAGGAAAGGACATTTTTGACACGCAGTTCGCCGCAGGTTGTTTGCTGCCAGCGCTGGGAGTGACGCGTGGAGCTAGTACCACGGCTGATTGTGATTTGTTGACTTGTGACCAAGCCGCTTGGCTGGCGACGCTCAAGCCGGTGACTCCGAGCCAAGGAGCACTGCGGTGTGTGTAAACAACTGCCGCTTGATTCCCACTCCTGTGAGTGGGAATCAACTCGCCGGAATTGCGACCTTGCTGCGCCAGCGGCGAAGACTATGTTGATTGGCTTTTTGTCTTGCACAGTAGCTTCCTTNCCATTGTAGGGGTCATGAAGAGAGTGGCTGTGTTCATAACCTTGTTCAGGAAAGGACATTTTTGGCACGCAGTTCGCCGCAGGTTGTTTACTGCCAGCGCTGGGAATGACGCGTGGAGCTAGTACCACGGCTGATTGTGATTTGTTGACTTGTGACCAAGCCGCTTGGCTGGCGACGCTCAAGCCGGTGACTCCGAGCCAAGGAGCACTGCGGTGTGTGTAAACAACTGCCGCTTGATTCCCACTCCTGTGAGTGGGAATCAACTCGCCGGAATTGCGACCTTGCTGCGCCAGCGGCGAAGACTATGTTGATTGGCTTTTTGTCTTGCACAGTAGCTTCCTTTTCGCACGAACAAAGATTTGGCCGTACTTTTTGCTGAGATTAACTGTGTACACGGCCTTGCCTTGCAAGAGGTTAGTCTGTGTGAAGAATAATCATTGTTAATATTTACATATTTGAGAGTACGTACTAAAATTTTGGGATAATAAACGTATGCATAATAATGCCCACAATTGCAAGCGGTTATTAAGTATAATAAAAGAACGTGCGTAAAGTTCTACACTAGAGCATCTATACGCAAATAAATAGTGTGATGTGGAGTAAAACACGAGGGCACGATTTTTTTTCCCAGCAGATTATTAGCAGTCTCGCTGTTCTTCCGTCGGTGATTTTTTTTTGTTTTTACACCTTTGTCTTGAATGTAAATGTCTTCAAGTATGCGAGGCCGGACTCTAGATCATCTCTACTGTGACACTGATCTCAGTTTTCTTCCGTGGTTGCCGACTGGAAACTGCTACAGTCATCAGTCGTCGTACGAGCAACGTTCTCGATCCTTCATTGGGGCCGCGGTGGTGTAGTGGTCAGGCTATTCGCCTCCCAACAAGGCGAAACCGGGTTCGATTAGCGGCGGGGTCGCCCGACGATTTTCACATGTGGGGAATCTTGCCGGACGATGGCGCGCTGGTCGGCGGGTTTTCTCGAGGATCTCACTTCTCTCCCCCCCTCCCCTCATTTAAATTCCGGCGCTGCTCCATACTTACCTCGTTTGACCATCATCGGCTGTCAAGACGTCGATGTCGAGAGCCGCCCAGTTCTCCCCACTCCACTCTACACTCGATCCTTCACTACTCTCTGCGGTCCTTCGCCTCGTATCTGCTGGCGAGCTCGGCCCCTGCCGCCTCACGGCCATCGCCGTGGTTTGTGTCGTCGCCGCCGCCGCCGCACAGCCGAACTGATCCTTAATTGGCCTGGCCCGCTACTCTACTGCCGGAGCAGGCCACCTTTCTCCAGCGGTCCGTCGTCTGCGCTTAGCGCAAGCGTTGTCCTTAACATCCATTGCAAATTACTTACCTAGTTTTTTCTTGCTTCTTGAACCATAGGAGCGTAAACATGCGTAACGGCTGTTCGCGATAGTGAGCACTTTTGAAATCAACCTTAGAAAAAAAGTCACTGCTCCTACGTGCACATATCTTAACGGGTGCACGGAGTGGCATGCGCCCAGTAAAGTTGACAACGGTTGAGGGAAAGTAGTTCCATATATTAACGACGAATAAACAGTGTTGGGTGACAATTTCTGATACCTTAAATTATTTATTTTGTTTCCTATTTTTTTTNTATTAACGACGAATAAACAGTGTTGGGTGACAATTTCTGATACCTTAAATTATTTATTTTGTTTCCTATTTTTTTAAATACATCGAAGTGTAAAAATTAGCAGATTTGTAAAATATTTACTTTTCCAATAATTTCACTTTTCCGCTTGGCCGATACACGAATAAAGTGCTGAGACTCATGTAAATTTTTATTTTACATTTTGTGTAAGAATACACACTGTGCATACATGTAGATCGTAAGCAGTGCTTTTAAAAGTGCTGGGTTTACCGGGAACAGTCTTTAAGCTTTTTTTAAAGCAAGTGTAAAATGCAATAATGTCTATTTTATACCTGTAGACAGAATTGTGCAGTAATTTTACGGAATATTTCTTTTGTTAATATACACCACAGTGACTTTTCAACATACGACTTCAGTTCTGCTAAACAGTTAAGCTAGGAAAAATAAAAAGTTTGTACCTAATTGACACCACTCTCCATTTTACTTCTTTTAATGTCACGAAATGCCTTCGCGTTGTATTTCCATTAAACGATTGCGCTCGCTCATATATTTATTTTTCGTTATGCATGTGGTATGACATCCAGTGACAGCTACAGAACTTGGTTGACATTTTCAAGTGACAATGTAATCAAGGTTCGACGGAATGTCTTGCATATTTAAAAGTTCTTGATCATTGTGTGATACGAAACAGATATACAGAAAAGTCCAAATGAGTAGTAAATGTTGTGTTCAGCGCACGGGTATGTGTGGATTACATTCCATAGTTTTCTCGTCGCGTTGCTTATCGTGTACGCACGCATTAAACGATATCCGAAATGTTTTAAGGCCAGATAAAATGGAAGCTGCGGCTTTAGATTAAGCCCGCACTGTTAGAAGTAATATCCGAGAAATTACGTAAATGTACTGGTAAAAAATTATCCAGACTGTTCGTAAAACTACAGACTCTTAATTGTTTTTTTTAATAACGGACTTTTAGTAAATTTCACAAATTTTCAGTAAATTCATAAAACCCCTTCGTATTTTTTTTTTTACCAAGTTTTATTTTACAATGCGTGTGTCTACGGAGAAAAAAGTTTAATTTTCGTTATGTAAGTGTTTGCCAGTGTATAAAAATAAATTTTCAAAAATAAGTTATTTTTTGGAGCCGGATGTGAACGTGTGAAAGGGTTCTTAGTCAACAACTTATACCACTGCGCTATCACATCCTAACACAGTAAGTAGGTTCGATTATCGATTAGGTTAGGTTATTTTCAATATAACTAAAAAATGCAACAGCGTGTAATTTTTACAATTCTAAAAGTTTATTCCCCTTTAATATTTACGAGTCCATGTTTTAGTGCATTACCATTTTACTTAATAATTATTTTTATTAAAAGCGAAATGACTGACAAGCATATATATATATATTATTGCAGGTACAGATAATCACTATAATATTCGGTCGGATATGTGTATGTAAGTAGTAATGGAATATTGTCATTACGTGCCGGATGAATATTACNTCACTATAATATTCGGTCGGATATGTGTATGTAAGTAGTAATGGAATATTGTCATTACGTGCCGGATGAATATTACGTGACAACAACTATAGAAAGGAATGCCTGATGTACAGTAATGCATTAGCGGCGTATAATATAAACGAAAAACGATTATGCATAACTATTATTTGCCTTAAAGCCATGCCGTATCATGTCACTTCAGTATTCGGTCAAACTCGCCCACATTCTACCAAAGCCAAGATCGAAGGAAGGCGCGAGTACACCTCACGTATCATTCTGCGTTGCTAGTTACTACTCCCTTCAGATGGGGCGTAAGAGGTGCAATGCAACATTGGAACAACGACAACTCATCATCTACCATTATGCTAAGGGCTTATCTCAAAGGAATATCTCGTCAATAGTAAATATTTCTCAAAGTAAAGTTTGTGAAATTATAAAACTATATGTAAAGGAAGATATAATTGAATCTCTACCACAGAAATAGCGACCAAGAAAGTATAAAGAACGACAGAGACGGTCTATACTGCTTAATCCCATATTAAGTTCACTGAAAATTACTGCAGAGTTACTTCAGGAATGTAGAACACATGTGGGCAATAAGAGAGAACGGATATAATGGCAGAGTTGCCAGGAAGAAACCATATGCAAGCAAAGTGAACAGGAATAGNGGGCAATAAGAGAGAACGGATATAATGGCAGAGTTGCCAGGAAGAAACCATATGCAAGCAAAGTGAACAGGAATAGAAGACTTGCCTTTGCCAAAGACCATGCCAAGAAGGAACAGGAGTGGTGGAATGACGTGATATTCGTGGACGAAAGCAAGTTCAACGTCTTTCAGTCAGATGGTAGGGTTATGGCGTGGAGGTAACTGAACGAGGAGCTCCGAAAGAAGAATTTGCNTCTTTCAGTCAGATGGTAGGGTTATGGCGTGGAGGTAACTGAACGAGGAGCTCCGAAAGAAGAATTTGCAGCCAACAGTAAAACACGGCGGCGGCCACGTTATGGCCTGGGGCTGCATATCCTCGGCTGGAGTGCGTGAGTTGGTGTTTATCGAGGATACAATTAAGAAGGAAGACTACTTAGCAATCCTTAAAGGCAGTTTGCATAGGGGTGCTGACAAATTAGGTATTCTGCAGACTTTCAAATTATATCAGGACAACGATCCGGAACACAAGTCACGTCTGGTGCGAGAATGGCTTCTATATCTGTCCAAAGGTTATGGAAATGTCACCCCAATTACCTGATTTCAACCCTTTTGAGAATCTGCGGGATAAACTTAACAACAGAGTCAGGAGGACACCGGTTACCTCGAAAGAAGAATTGAAGAGGAGACTGACGGAAGAATGGAATCGCACAGACCAAGATTACACCAAGAAAATAATCTCAAACTCGTTTGAAAGAAGTGATCAGACAAAACTGGTATCCAACGAGGTACTGAAGTGCTGAGTTCATGGTGCTTATTATCGTGGTGACCGAATATTATCGTGAGATGCATATCGCTCATCTGAAACTGTTCAGAAGACATNGGGCAATAAGAGAGAACGGATATAATGGCAGAGTTGCCAGGAAGAAACCATATGCAAGCAAAGTGAACAGGAATATAAGACTTGCCTTTGCCAAAGACCATGCCAAGAAGGAACAGGAGTGGTGGAATGACGTGATATTCGTGGACGAAAGCAAGTTCAACGTCTTTCAGTTAGATGGTAGGGTTATGGCGTGGAGGTAACTGAACGAGGAGCTCCGAAAGAAGAATTTACAGCCAACAGTAAAACACGGCGGCGGCCACGTTATGGCCTGGGGCTGCATATCCTCGGCTGGAGTGCGTGAGTTGGTGTTTATCGAGGATACAATTAAGAAGGAAGACTACTTAGCAATCCTTAAAGGCAGTTTGCATAGAAGTGCTGACAAATTAGGTATTCTGCAGACTTTCAAGTTATATCAGGACAACGATCCGGAACACAAGTCACGTCTGGTGCGAGAATGGCTTCTATATCTGTCCAAAGGTTATGGAAATGTCACCCCAATTACCTGATTTCAACCCTTTTGAGAATCTGCGGGATAAACTTAAGAACAGAGTCAGGAGGACACCGGTTACCTCGAAAGAAGAATTGAAGAGGAGACTGACGGAAGAATGGAATCGCACAGACCAAGATTACACCAAGAAAATAATTTCAAACTCGTTTGAAAGAAGTGATCAGACAAAACTGGTATCCAACGAGGTACTGAAGTGCTGAGTGCATGGTGCTTATTATCGTGGTGACCGAATATTATCGTGAGATGCATATCGCTCATCTGAAACTGTTCAGAAGACATNCATGGTGCTTATTATCGTGGTGACCGAATATTATCGTGAGATGCATATCGCTCATCTGAAACTGTTCAGAAGACATATGCAATAATTTTTCGGCATGAGAAATAGTTTTTGTTAACATTTGTGATGGTGGATAATCCATAATAATGTCTGCAAACGGTTTTGTTTGCTAGTAACAATGCAGTACTACAATATTAAAAGGTCTTACAGTACACGAGGCAGTGACCGACTAATTTCGTGAGTCTCTGTAAATATTCTTCACACCCTCCTACGTGGGCTTCCAAGGCAGACTAATTTCGCCCGTTTTGCTCTAAAACTTGCGGTTTCTAAAGTATTTCAATTTTTGGTCTGGTACAGGCACGAAAACCTATTTCATTCAGGATAATTAGGCCACACATTATATCATTACTTCTTCTCTGTACACTCGTGTTGCTGCTCTCATAGGCTTATCTTGACGAGTTGACACGTATTATCTTGACATTTCAAGGTCACAGTGTATACGGCTGCCCTTTTAACCTGTAAATAGTACCGAACCACGCCTCCATGCCCCCCTAGAGTGACTAAAGCCCTGCTTGACTAAAATTTTGGCACATAGTTACCGCAAAGTTAACATAACGAGCTCGATGCCTTCACTCCTTCACTTTCAGTAGGTATATCAAGCAAATTCTCTCTTCCCAGGCACACTATGACGGCGCATACTACTAACCGTCTTGGACAGAAAGGGGAGAAGGGTAGAAAGTTACTAAACTGGTTTCACGGTGGCGCTGTGGACACAGGTACTCGTCAAACCAGGAAGATAGCCCTAAAAAAACGCGTGGATATCCTCTAATATTTTGGTTCCTTAGATATCTGATTTATATTAAGGCTCGACCTCGCACGCCATGTTGAATTTGTGATTTCTGGCTTATTTGTATTGTTTAGGGACACTTATTTTGAAAGTGATATGCCTCTGGCAGTATACATTATTATTTAGAACAAACATAAATTATTAACTTTAGTCAAGTAATTACGACGTAATTAGTGCAACATATTTTTTAATTATCAATACATTCTTGCCGTTCCACCATANCTTTAGTCAAGTAATTACGACGTAATTAGTGCAACATATTTTTTAATTATCAATACATTCTTGCCGTTCCACCATAGCCAAATAACGCATGGATAAAATTTGACGAGTATATTTGAAGTCATTTGAAAAATTTAAACTTGCTATAATAAGAAATATTTAATTATTTTATTGAAAAGAAAGTTAATGGCACATAAATGGAAAATTAATCATGGCGGATAAGNGCACATAAATGGAAAATTAATCATGGCGGATAGGACCTAGCCCTAAGTGGTAGAACGGTCGAATTATTTATTCCGTTTTGCAGAGACCAACTACTCAGGATCATAATCTGAACTCTGAGGAATTTAATGGAAGTGTTTATAGTGTGGATTGGGGATGAACATTCGCGCGAGTAAACCAGTAGTCATTGCAGTCGGCCGGTTCTAACCCCTGTTATATGTCGTTCACCGTTAATTGCGTACTTCTGTAATCAATCTTTGAAAAATGTCAGTGCCCCTACCTGCATACATTTTAAGGGCACACTAACTTGCATACGCTCAATAAGGTTGGTAACGGAGGGAAAATAGTCTCATATATTAACGTTTAATTAGAAGTGTTAGGTAATAATGTGTGAATACTGAAATTATTTATTTGGCTTTGTTTTTTTATGCATATAAGTTTAAGAAAATCAACTTTGTTAAATGTTCACTTTTCTAATAATTTCACAGCTTTGCTTGACCGGCAGTGAATAAAATGATCAGACTCATGACAGTGTTAATTATACATATGGTGGAAGAATACACATTGTATACAAGTAGTTCTTATGGTGTCTTGTCTACCTGGTGCGTGAACTGGGTTGCAGTGTGTTTGTAATANACACATTGTATACAAGTAGTTCTTATGGTGTCTTGTCTACCTGGTGCGTGAACTGGGTTGCAGTGTGTTTGTAATACACGTTTTCAAAACAAACTATTAAGGTCGACACGTGTGCACAGTCTGTTTGCAAACGAAAAGAAAATAATATCTTCAGACTAGGGCGGAATACAAAATCCACTAGGCCACGCTTATTGCAAACATTATTGTGAAGCTTTTAAACATGACCAAAAACGACATTTCCAGGCTCTTACTGCTTAAAATATTCTGAGTGAATTCCTGCGAAAATAGTATAAGGCCCTGCGTTGAAACTTGTTACAGACTTTCCACCAATAAAATGATAGGGTTGCCGCTTTAAGTCCCATTGGTACACGCAGCACGACGAGAACACTGCACGCCAATTCAGAGCCTTGCGCTTAGTGGCGATGAGGCACTTGATGCGCGTGGCAGTGTCGTCCTTATCGCTCCCGCGCTTCTCGTCCTCAAACGCGGTAAAAAAGCTCCAGGTAGGCGGGAGCCTTAAGCAGATGCTCAGTTCACCGTGAACAGAAATACGAGAAACCCCGTCACGCGACACACACACCAGGTATGACGTGGGGGTCACGCTACTGTTCATTCCAGTTCACTCATCAGCCGGGCGCGCCGAAGTCTGTCCTTCGGAGCGTGGACGGGTAGGCGGCACGAGGTTTGCGAAACTGCGGCTGGTAGACTCGCAGACAACAGCTGAGAGTGTTAGGGGACTTTGGTGGCACGCTAGTGAGCAGGCGTGTGTCACCGGCCTTTGCATCGTACGACGAGGCGTGGATGAGCGCGCGTCTGGTATGTCTGAGGTCGCCAGGGGCTGTGTAAAGAGGTACTGACTGTGACGCAGCGACACGAAGAAAACGACCATGATCGTCGCGGGTAAATGAACTCTTTTCACAGTAGGGCGACTCGATAAGCCACTCTACGAGCAGCTCGTAAGAGGAATCCCTAGTAAACAGTACTAATCGCGTCAAGGTCACATTCTTCCATAAGGAAGCATTACAAAGGTGATGGAAAATAGCATACACAAGCTTTGCGTGTGTTCTGTTTGCTCAGAATTTTAAGCGGCGTCTATATGGTTTTAATACAGAAATCTATTCAGAAATGATACAGAATCGTCGCTATAGTTTAAACAGAGGACCGACTACTTAGCGATTTTGCTGACTCGACATTTTTCAACGACCACATTTACACGTGTTTAATAACAAAATTTATGGATGGGCAACAAAATATCGGCATTCATTTGTGTCTTGAAAAAATATTTGCATTAAAATATTACTTAGTGTTTTAAAAATTGAACGCACAACTGCTTGCAATCAGACCCATATAACAACTAAGGAGGCCCCGTAAGGCATATTTTCACACGTTACAACTTTCGCTCGTCCGGCATCTGCTGTGCGAAACAGAACATACGGTAATATANGTAAGGCATATTTTCACACGTTACAACTTTCGCTCGTCCGGCATCTGCTGTGCGAAACAGAACATACGGTAATATTGTCGCGTGACAGTTTTGAGGATTATAGCACGCCTTTGGCTCACTTCCCTCACCCCCTTACCCCACCCCCNGTGGGGCCTAGACAAGCCTACGTCAAGTTAATTTGGCTTCCCAACTGTGGGGCCTAGACAAGCATACCTCAATATATTGCGATATACTGCACGTACCTTTTCACACCGCCCGGGATAGAAACCATACGGCAATTTCCATTCCAGGCGAAAAGCTTAACGGCCCTGCCTACCAAGCCGGCAGCCGCGAACTTCAAATGGGGAATCAAAGTTAAAAGAAATTCCTTCTCATTGCATCGATTTTAAAGATAACTATTTCAAACAAAAAACATTTTGGCGCGACTTATCTTTAAAACTTCCGCAATGAGAAGGAATTGCGTTTAACATTGATTCCTCATTTTAAGTTCGCGGCTGCCGGCTTGGTAGGCCTGAAAGATGCCTGGAACTACACAAGTTCGTATTATCACTGCTTTGAAGAAGTTTCTTTATATCTGTACTTTTGTTAGTACCGAAATAAATGTTTTTGACGTAATATCATTGCTTACAGTGTTGGTATTCATATACCTTCTGCGCCGAGGTGGTCGCAAACGACGCAGCGACATGTGCGCATGCGCTGGTGACATTGAAACCACCGTCGGTCATCGTGCGTCACACACTCGTCGCCGACTGTTGGTTTGTGTCACCATGTCACTGTTTGCACAGACGACGAAGGGAATACCGCAGCGATGAAGCGGTTCGGTNGGCATTGCAGCCACCGTCGGTCATCGTGCGTCACACACTCGTCGCCGACTGATGGTTTGTGTCACCATGTCACTGTTTGCACAGACGACTAAGGGAATACTGCAGCGATGAGGCGGTTCGGTCGGTGTGTCATTGAAGCGTCGAGGAGCGACGGAGGCAACCGCCGGGTGACGTGCGGACGGCTGTGCTCCAGAGGGCAGGCTTCGACGATGGCAGGAGGGCATCGCGGCGCGACCGGAAGAAGGGAGGAGGGGGGATATATCGCCGGCGACTTACCACGATACGAGAGAGCTGTAGATAGTGTAGTGGGCAGTGAGGACTGAGCGCACGCCCGACGAGGACACTTATGTGCCATTAATGCCTGGTAAGGGGCACGCTAGATAGACAGTTACTTTCTACTTACAATAAAATTTATGACCAACTTAAAATAGATAATTCAAAATTTCCTATCGTGATGGAATATGTTATCTTATTTTTAACGTATGCAACAGAACTGTTGGTGACTACAAAATAATTAATTTTGCAATGTAGGAATTACAAAATAAATTTACTATCTCAAAACATTATGCAGTGCCTGTTAAAAAAAAATACTCAATAATGCGACAAAAAAATTAATTTCGTTGTTTAAATGTTGATGCGTTAGAACGGTTTGGCAGTTGAAGGAAAGGCACCACGCTAGGCGACCACATATGACTGTTCAGGACTAGCCAGACGTTTAGTATAGTCCATTCACGGTAACTTCCAACTTTTCAGAAGCCCTGCTTAAGTTCTACTTCCAGGATATTCCTCCGCCTAATAAAGCTTAACTAATTCAATGAAATTACATCAAAGGGACAACGCACCGCATTCGTGCGCACTTATTTTATTAACATTTTGCGTGAGGACTATTTCTTACTACGCATTACCAACACACATATTTCCTCTATTTTTTATTCATATGTAGTAAAAATTAAATATTATAGTTTTTAGATAAATTATAGGTAAAAGTAAAATATTAACCAAAAATAAGATACTTTAATGTTGACGGAAGAATAAAACATATGTGACATGACAAGGAAACAAGAAAAAAAGTAATACATGGGGTGATTTTTCAAAGGTTTGATTCAAAAAGTGTGAAGATACCTCGATTAGACTATATGTCGCAGGGGTGACCTGAAGCACCAGCAGAATCACGACACGACTGCTGAACGTCTCNGGTGACCACATGTGCGTCCATTGCTGAACGTCTCATTCTTTTGCCCATGCGGGCTGTGTCCTATTTTCGTCTGGAAAGTATTATCGGGGACCTCCCGTTTTCCCTGCCCATTCATTCCGGCTCTGCTCCATACTCACCTCACTTCACCCTCATCGACTCTCGAGATCTCGATGTTAAGAGCCGCCCAAATATCTTCACTCGCCCACTCACACTTGTAAATTCGTTCGGCAGCCATGTTCGATCACGTTTGCAAACAGAATTCGTTTCCGTGGTTGCACCTCTAAACCTGAATGCAAACAAAGCTTATCCTAATCTCAGAAATACATTACCGTAATTATTTATAAAGTTGAGTGTTGTTTTTAATTACAATACAACTTATTTTGATCGTATCAGTATAACGAATATTGCTTTGTGGCGTGTCTTTTTTTATTTATTTCAACGAATGGAGGAAAAATTCCGCCTATTTCAGCCATCGCAATTACACAGTTTATTTATTTCATAGTCTGCTACTTCCAGCTGTGGATTTCAGGAATACTTACGAAGTGACACCACTGCTGT
The DNA here is from genome assembly GCA_002778355.1 of Clitarchus hookeri. Taxonomy (NCBI): domain Eukaryota; kingdom Metazoa; phylum Arthropoda; class Insecta; order Phasmatodea; family Phasmatidae; genus Clitarchus; species Clitarchus hookeri. The sequence continues at coordinate 96,958 of NQII01005553.1, forward strand.
GCTGAATATGAAGCAGCAAGCAGTTTCTTTAAAGAAAGTAGCACGGACTTATCACTCGAAGCTCCGGCAACTGGTTGTAGGTGAGCAAGGTGCTCTTCGCCTGCAGTTTTTCGCATCCTTTCTCCGAACTCGTCTGCATCGTCGGTGAAGGGGAAAACTTGATATTGAAAATCTGTCCGTAGCAGATTTTTCCCGCCAGGCTACGCATATATATCATTTTTGCTCTTTTTATCCTACATCCCCTTTGTGCGTCCCTGTTCTTCCTTTGTTCCCGCGTGAAGGAATCTGGAAAATAAAGGCCCGGGTAGGTGGTTTTGTCTGAGAGTCTGAGGAAAGGACGTCTAGGCGTGGAGGGGGGAGGTTTATTTAGAGGCANTGGTGGTTGTGTCTGAGAGTCTGAGGAAAGGACGTCTAGGCGTGGAGGGGGGAGGTTTATTTAGAGGCAGTCTTGTTTCTCAAAATCTACTTGCTGGGTTGGCGTATCGTTACAGGCGTTCGAAAGAGGACAATTTTTTTTTCTTCTAGATTTGGAGTATATATTATGGTTACGTGACACGATATCGATAATACCGTGATCAAGGAACCAGATCATTTAAAAAATAACCTTCATCATATTTGTAGTGTATATATTATAATTTAAACTTAAAATATTAAGTAGCACAAATTAAAAATATATATTTTAATACAAAATTTGGTTTAAATTTAAGTGTTTATTGCCGTGACAGGAATGGCATGCTGCATTGTATTTGAAATATGACATTTAGATCATCTGCGGTAAGGGTTTCCCTGCTAGCTATTTTGAATTAAAACGTTTCTCTCAAAACTTAAATTTTAAATACGGACGAACTGTATAATACNCCGAATTGTATAATACATTTCCAAGAAATATTCTTCATGACATTTTAATAACATGAACAATTATTATGAGTTGCGTCCCAACGTATTAATTTTGTTAAATTTTGAGATTTGTATAGTTATCAATTTAAAGTCCCTATAGCTCGTGTCATTCATTTTTGCGAAGTCATTTACCTCCGTTGTCATACTTTTTCAGACTACTATTCCATAGCACAACGTAAAAGGATGTAGTATGATCAAAATCTAGAAAATAATTCTGAACTCTTGAACTTCTTAGTAAGCCACAAGCGCCTTTACACCGAACTGTACATTTTTTTTTAAACGATGCGGACTCGTCAGTAAGACACTGGCAATTTACGATGACAGATATTCGACATTAAGAAGCGTCACGCGAGCAGTTTTAATAAGCAGCGACAAAAAAAGTTGCCACTCGAGTTGAGTGTCTGAAGCTGTTCTCTAAAATATGACTGCATTTGTCCAGTAGCGTGTTGGAGTAGTTGAACAACTTGTGCGAGTCTAAGATCGGTTAGTTACTATTGTGGAAAAAGGGGTTAAGATTAAACTTACAACATGGTAAAATCTTGTTTTTAACTTGCGATAAAAAAATTTAGCGTTCTTAGTTTTTTATAATATTTATTACATTAATGCACCTCCGACAGGAATAGTGGTGTAATTGAGACGAATTGTGAATAAGCACAGCAATAAACTGGGGAGTTTGGTGGCTAAACAAAGGACTGCAAAAGAAAAATAACTGGAAAAACTTAAGCATTTTGTGCAAGGAGACAAAATATAAAGGATCAGTAGAGGAAATTCGGAAAAGCTTAGGATCGAACAACAAATGAGATCTATAGTAGAACATGTGACAGAGAGAGTCCAATGGAATCCGTGTAAGTAGAATGAATTAAGCTTAAAGAAAAATACGGGACCGACAGGAAATATGTATAAAAATTCTCCAGATATGATAGAACGACAGAAAAAATGGCCTAAAGGTAAAAAGAGTAGGCGAGTTGCTGGAGAGATATTGAGGAAAGTAAAAACTTTAGTACAGTTTGACGAAAGGGGCTTATCATCAAGTGAATAAGGTGGGGAATTAAAACGGAGAAGAGAGCCGGGCACATGAGGAATGAAGTATGAAACAATCCTTCCCACGTGCTAGGAACTAAATATCGAATCAAATGGAGTTGAAAGGCATGCCACGAGTTGAGGAAATTGAAGACATTACTTATAAACATTTTATTTAATTTACAGGAGATACTGTCTGTACATGTTACTTTGCCGAGAGAGTAATTAAAAAAGTATTGGGTAATAAAATCAAATGTGGTTTATATTAAATGTGTTGGAATATTAACAAGGTTTCCTTCAACGCTTATGAATTTCTTTGAAAGCCGAAAGACGCTATTTTGTATAAGTGATTAATTTTTTTGAAAGTATAGAATTACAATTGACTATTACAAANCGCTATTTTGTATAAGTGATTAATTTTTTTGAAAGTATAGAATTACAATTGACTATTACAAAACGGATTTATTATGAGGCTTATTTAAGCGATATTAAGATATTGGAACTATCGTACAACTGATGCCAAGATCCACTTCGAACATATTTTGAAGCAATCACGTGGACGTGAGTGTTACAACATGCAATATTGATTTTTTTTTTTGTGTTGTACAGAACATTTTAGGAACTGCTTTACAATATAAATATAAAAAAACCTAGTCTTTAGTATGTAATTATGATCAAGTTAACATATAGTAGCATGAAAATGCATTTCTTTTCAGCGTCTAATTTTAATCAGACAGTTGTGAAACTTCGTTAACGTGAAAAGCAACATAATGCATGATATTGCTGTACGGAGAAGTTCGTGGAAACTATCCCGAAAGAGAATTAATGTCGAGTAAATAGAAAATTCCTTTTTTGACGGNTATACGACCACATTACACGACTTCTCAGAGTCCCTTCTTCGTCCCCTCCAACGCCCCCTTTACCAATCATCTTCTCGCCCGGGACACATCATTAAAAACTTGCCAGGAAAATATATGAAATTATCGCTGCCGGTATTGTTTGCGTATATGTAAATCTGTGCTACGTGGCAGTAAATTATTTTCATATACCTGTATTGGGACTGTTGTAACGTGAGGTTCGTTTTGAAAACCTGACTTGGAAGTATGCTCGCTTAAAGCAGAAGGGGAATGGGCAGCAGAAGAGTTTTATAGAGACTAATAAACAGACACTACTGCTTGTGGTAAATNCTTAAAGCAGAAGGGGAATGGGCAGCAGAAGAGTTTTATAGAGACTAATAAACAGACACTACTGCTTGTGGTAAACGAGACATTTAAATATATTTCATATAGTCTGTTCGCGGTTTCTTCACACTTTCTGAATCAAACCTTAGAAAAATTACCCCACGTATGACGTGTTTAGTTATTTCCTAAATATTTCATGTATCGTAAACGTTTTATACTTCTGTTATCATAAAATTACGNGTATGACGTGTTTAGTTATTTCCTAAATATTTCATGTATCGTAAACGTTTTATACTTCTGTTATCATAAAATTACGTTATTATTAGTTAAATTAACTTTTACTTATATCTATAAATTATAATAAATCATGTATAATTAATATGAATGAAACAGGGAGAAAATAGGTTTGTCGGCAATACATAGTAAGAAATAGTTCTTATGAAAAATGTTATTACACAGAGAGCGCATGAATGGCGGTGCGTTGTCCCGTTGGGCGTAATTTTATAGACTCAGTTAAGTTTTGTTTGCATATGGTTTAGTAATATGCTGAAAGTAGAACTTAAGTAGGGCTTCAGAAAAGTTTGAAGTAACCGTGAATAGACTATAATTATACTTTAGCGGCCTCCGACTCCATCAATAGCTGTTCATTTTCAAGCAAATCTATGCTCGCAACGCATTATCAGTTAGATAAATAACCCTAAAATGCATTTTTGGACATACTGTAATATATATATTCTTTTTAATTGCTCTAAATTCTTGAAATAAAATACGCTGCACAGTGACATGAAGTTACATACATTAAAAATAATGATTGCATGTTTAATTTTATGTTAGGATTACTGAAAATGTCAAGGAACATTCTAGATTAATACCTTAGTACTATAGAATGGCGTGGTACATGATTAAGCTCACTGATGCAAAAGTAGGCGTCGCATTTCCCCAAAATATTATTTCCTGTGTGAAATTATGGTGTCTGTTTCTGCAGAGGTACAGCGAGAGAGATAGTTTGCTATAGTGAGTGGCAAACCTCAACTCTTAGCTTTTAATACGGCAGAAGTTACAGTTATGCTTGTAATGCTGTATTTTAACTCTTTCCAACTCTTATGGCGAATAAGTTTTTAAGAACTTATTTCAGAAAAAAAACATTTTATTACTTTGCACTGATGTGGCACCAACTGTGCACGTATTTTACTGTTTGTACTGCCATTTAAGGGTTGACCAACGCATGTAGCTGTATAGAGAAGGAAGGATGGCTTGATAGTTTAATTTACTATTATATATTATAATTTATATTAATATACCTTACAAGCATAGTCTATTCGCGATTTCTTCACACTTTTTGGATCAAATCTTTGAAAAATCATCCTGTGTATGACGTGTTAGGTTGATTCTAAAATATGTCATGTATTACAAGCGTTTTATATTTGAACTAGCGAAGCGGCCCGGGTACAGTTGAGTTTTACAGTGATACACTAATAAATAAATTGAGAAAAGACAATTGATTTATGTGAAAACAGAATTATAAAATTGTACTATGTTGGTCTAGGTTTTTAAGTGATTAAAGCAACCCAAAAGGAAGGAAATATTTTTTACCTGATAGCCAAGAAGTAAGGTATTGTTTATGGAGTGTATCTGTGCAACTATCGCGTAGTTACCACATTTCCGCTTTCCAGCGTCGATGTATGAAAATCAAAACGCGAGTTTCATCAAGTTGTAGCTTTAGAAACGAGTGTACCTAGGTACCACTTTTTGCGCTTGACTGAGGGATTTTAATCGATCACCAAAGTTAAGTAACGCTCCCAGAGGCACACATTTGGATGGGTGACCGTTTAGTGGCACAAAATCTGAGCGCTTCCGGGCTTCGGAGGGCACGTTAAATATTCGGTCCCGGTTGTTATCGATTCATAGCAGTCGTTAAGCCATTTCAGAGGTCCTTGGGCGGCCCGGTCCCAGCCGTTGCAGAATTACGTTTCGTTTTATTCCACAGGATCCTTATATAAAAAGTATCCTATGTCCTATTCCAGGACCTTAAGTACCTACTTACCAAGTTTAATCAAAATCCGTTCAGCAGTTATGGAGCTGAGTGGTAACAAACACACACACGCACGCGCGCGCACACACACATACATACTTTCGCATTTATAATATTAGTAGGATAAACATAAAAATCCCCAATTTTCAGTTAAAGTGAACTTTTACTTATATATTATATATATAAATTATATTTCATTTATAGGCTAATAAATATTAATTAAACAAGGAGAAAATTGAGTTGGCAATGCCTAGTAAGAAATTGTCCTTAGGCAAAATAATATTATATTAAGTGCGCACGAATCCGGTGCNATTGAGTTGGCAATGCCTAGTAAGAAATTGTCCTTAGGCAAAATAATATTATATTAAGTGCGCACGAATCCGGTGCGTTGTCCCTATGGTGTAATTTTCGATAGTTGGTTAAACTTTATTTTGCATGAGGAGCAATATCCTGGAAGTAGAACTTTAGCAGGTCTTTAGAAAAGTTGGAAGTAACCGTGAACAGCCTATATGTCTGTAATAACCGCAAGCAAAGCGGGGCCGCGGTGGTGTATTGGCAAGACTACTTGCCTCCTCCCACCTTGGCGAACCGGGTTCGATTCCCGGCGGAGTCCCTACCGGATTTTCGCACGTGGGAATCGTGCCGGATGATGCCGCTGCTGGTCGGCTGGTTTTCTTGGGGATCTCCCGTTTGCCCCGCCCTTTAATTCTGGCGCTGCTCCATACTCAGCTCGCTTCACCCTCATCGGCTCCCACGACCTCGATGTTAAGAGCCGCCAAAATCTCTTCACTTCACTGCAAGCAAAGTTTGGTATACTCTTTATCTCTGCCGTACTGTCCATGTCACTTTTCCACTGTTTGAAAAACAAAAGTTTAGCAGCCCCTCGCGAATGCAGGTGATCACGTGTAGACGTAAGTAGGCTTACTGTATTTCACCACCATTGAGTCGCCGTCATGGTGACGGTGAACCGCGTCACTCGACGCCGCGATGCCAGGAAGCGTGTCGAACTCTCCATCCAGGTCGCTGAGCGCGTGCAGCGGCGCGTGCCTCCTCGGACGGTGCCCGAACCCGGAGCCCACGAGCCGCCGCGATGCCCGGTTGCCATGACGATGGCCGATCGATACCACACACGAGACGCCTGACTTTTCACACACGTGGCTTTCGCTTCGCCTCCAGACGCTGCAGAGTCCAGACGTCTGTACTGCACGCCGTCCACCCAGGGGCAGATCCAGATATTTATCAAGTGTGAGGGGGAGCTTCACTAAGTCAGACGTACTCATACGTGGGTTTGTGTTTTGACATGGGTTACATGTCTTTCTCGCACGCTCGGGGGGTAATGCGCGCCGCACTCGCCGTCTCGAAAACACGTACCGCGCCTCGCCCCGCCACTCAGTTCCCGTACGCACGCCGGACCGTGCACATGTACCGATCGATGGAGCAAGGTTGCCCGCACATTATAAACACATTGTTTTATAACGTTCGCCTTATCGCTTCCGGTGGTGCGTCATCGAGTTTGAGACAAATTTAGGCGCATTTGCAGCACTTTTATTCTTTCGCGCGCCATTGCTCCGAAACTACAAGTGCCACGGACGCAAGTGATAGCTCTTTCGAAAGGGCTTGAAAGGGCCCTCCTTTTAACGCAACAACCACTGATCTAATCTGAAAATTTTCGAAGCAGCTGCGCTNGGCCCTCCTTTTAACGCAACAACCACTGATCTAATCTGAAAATTTTCGAAGCAGCTGCGCTTTGAACTCGTGAAATAGCGTCATGCCGCTAAAGAAGGGCAAGAATCCGAGTCGAAATCCGCCACAAAACCGACAACCGCCATTAACTTAGGCAGAACGAAGCCGCAGGTATAGAGATAANATCCGAGTCGAAATCCGCCACAAAACCGACAACCGCCATTAACTTAGGCAGAACGAAGCCGCAGGTATAGAGATAAGAAACAATTAAGAGAATCGGATCACCAGGAAAGAAGTTATAGGGCTCCAAATACTAGTGTGCAGAACGAAAACTGTGCACGCACCGTTTCTCAGCAGCCGGGTCCCTCGGGAGTGCCACTAAAACGACCGAGGATGTCAGATATGTATTTGCGAAATCGAGACGAAGCTGACGAGACCACTGATGACCTCCTTTGGTCACAATGGACCCCAACACAGGCCCTTCAATGCTGTTACTAAAGCAACCAGCAGCGTCATCGCGCTACTCTGGAGCAGACAAACAGTTCGCCAAGCTATTTCTAAACAATTCCTTCGGGCATGTGTGTGGTGTGTGCGATCGCCTCTGGCNTCGCCAAGCTATTTCTAAACAATTCCTTCGGGCATGTGTGTGGTGTGTGCGATCGCCTCTGGCACAAGAATATATAGAACTATGAGTTTCATTCATTATACAATACCCTAACAAGACAAACATGTAATCCATGTTCGGTAGGTGCCACAAACGGCGGTCTACCAAGGACAAGTTTTTTACGTGCATATGCAGTGTATACAAACGTGCGCGCACACATGTATAGGCTGTTCGTGGTAAAGTGAGCACTTTTTTGAAAGCCCTCTCATTGGGAATAATAGTCGATAAATATATTTTATTAGACGTTAACTTTCCAGTCCAGTGAAATATATACAGCGTGACTATTACTTATATGGTAATATTTATTTAAAAAGGTGGTTAAAGGATAAAATATTGCTGAGCCGAACAAGTAACGAAGCTGGTCTGAAACAAAAATCGAATTAGCTCAAGAGGTTCTCAAATACCATGGGCTATGCTTTGTAGAATGCTATCTAAATTCGTATGTAAATAAATAAACTAGAGNCAAGAGGTTCTCAAATACCATGGGCTATGCTTTGTAGAATGCTATCTAAATTCGTATGTAAATAAATAAACTAGAAAAATTGACACAGTCTGCATTAAAATTATGTAAAAAATGTATTTAATAAATTTGAATCGAGATGTAAACAGTATCTTGAAGTAACTGTGTATGTGAGATGTCTCGAAGGAATTGANCAAGAGGTTCTCAAATACCATGGGCTATGCTTTGTAGAATGCTATCTAAATTCGTATGTAAATAAATAAACTAGAGAAATTGACACAGTCTGCATTAAAATTATGTAAAAGATTTATTTAATAAATTTGAATCGAGATGTAAACAGTATCTTGAAGTAACTGTGTATGTGAGATGTCTCGAAGGAATTGATACAAGTAAAGCAGTCTTGTTTGTCCAGTATCTGAGACTTACAGAAATATACAATTTTTCTGACTAGAGCAAATTATATTAGCAGTTGAAGTATTCTTTAAAATATTTATTTAACTGAACTTTTTTTTTGCCTATACACTTGGTGTAATCAAAAGACTCAAATGATAAACAAAAATTACCAAACAATTTGTTTAAGCAGCTAGCAAGGTGGCACAGTGGTCAAATACTGGACTTAGTATTTGGGAGTACCCAACGTCAGAATCTCATGTTTTCGATGACAAGTTTTTCTTAAATAAATTCATAGCCCATGACCGATTCCTTCCCTAATTCCACTGAATAGTTGTACTGTTTTGTCTCCGTCTCTAATCGCCTTGGCCTCGACGAGACGAAGAGTCATAAATAACTTGTTTTGTCTTACCACTATACGCCTTCGTTATACCGTACACGAACATCAGCGCTTAGTCTTGGAAACAACAGCATCTGTCTTCAATTGCACGTAACACCTGACTTGCGCTTGGTACTAAACAAATGACAAGGCAGTGTCCGCGCGTCTTGTGGGGAGAAAGCTTAGCGAGAGGGATGTTCATGGGATAGAGGAGGGATCGTGCCTGCAAGACTGCTCAGTCGTTGGTGGCAAGATAAACCTCTTGACACCGCTGACGCCATAAGTACCTACTAACAATCATCATTCGACATTTGCCACGCTGGCATTGATTGAATACAACTCGAATGTGATAATTCTATCTGCTGTAAAAAAAAAAATTATGTTAGTTAATTTAAGTGTAGCGCATTTATAAATACCACANCCCCCCCCGGAATCGCCCTGAGTCCACCGCCTACTGGGAATGTTGTTAACTGCTTGGTGAATGTTTTTTTAAAAATTAACTTCTGGACGTATCCTTCCTCTGTTTCATTCGAAAATGGACACTCCTGACAATTCCGGGAATACTACTTGCAAGTCATGTTGCATATCGCAACTGTTAATTGTGTTACTCTTCTCTATAAACAGAGACGGGATCTTAGTGCTGTCGGATAAGGGGCGTGCGAGTGCGCAATCTTTAGTTGGCGCTCCCTAGCGGCAGACGGCAGTAGAAACTGAGAGGGAGAAAACGACGAGCAGGCGCATTACAGAAAACGGTTCAGTGACCTCGCTGGGAGAAACTAGAACGATAACTTCCGCAGGGTTTAAGAAAATACAGTTTACGTCTAACTTCCGAAAGTCCACTCTAAAGAAAGGTCGAAATTTAGACGAGAGTCGGCAAAATTTAATGTTAGAGGAAGGTTAGGGCATGCCATGTAGGCAAGTGCTTGAGAGAAACGAGTGTTCACAAGCCCNGTTTACGTCTAACTTCCGAAAGTCCACTCTAAAGAAAGGTCGAAATTTAGACGAGAGTCGGCAAAATTTAATGTTATAGGAAGGTTAGGGTATGCCTTACAATGTCGAAATTCTGGTAATTTTAAAGTATTTTTCTACAATAATTTTCACGCTATATTAAGTAAACGTGGTTCACTAGTTTTAACTTTTTTTTTTTTTCATTTTCAGCCCGAAATAAAAATCAGACGGCGGAACTGTTAAGGCTATGCATTTATATGCGTATTTTTTATTTATTTAATTGCAAATTGGTTAAAATGAGAATGTCTTTACAGTCTACTGTAAATGCAAAACAGGCCAATCAATGTTTTGCAAATATATTGCTACGCTGTGTTTCGTTGGTAATTGCGAAAGAGACATTTCCGATATAAACATTTCCAATATAAACATGGTACAACATTAGGGAAAATCGAAGTGTGTTCGCGGAAGTTTTTTTTCGAAGAGAGGGAGTTCTGAAGAAATATTCAAACCTTAAGATTTGCAGTCGCCGGAAATATTGATTCGGCACTACTGGACTAAATTAAGTTGTATGAGCAAGTAATTAACATGTTGAAAGTGGAATGCGAGATTGAAAGTTTTGTAACAACAGATTCGATTCAACAGAACGTGTTGGATAATGTTGTAGAAGACGATGAATTTGAAGATTTGACTAAATGCATTAATGAATTACAAAATCAGAAAGTGCATAGGGACTCCTAAACTGTAAGTTTACAGTGACTTCTACCCACAGAATATTATTTTTTGTTTTCTATAATATACAACTGAGCACTACACACTTTTTAAAAACCGTTGTCCATCATGCTTTGCATGTTGTTGTGAGAAGAACGATTGGTTTGTATTTCTGCTTCACTATTACTGTTACAGCTTATAAAACCAGAATCTGTCTATATATATATATATATATATATATATATATATATATATATACTACACACACNCACACGTCATCACACGCTTCCTGTACGAAAAAGAGTTGGCTACACGCCAGATTTGTGTATATAACTGCCTTGGAAATTTGCCACAGACTCTTCACACTTGAATTCCCATGGTTGCACGCTATATGACTGAAGAACTGCACGTCATTTAGTGCCTTGTGCTTAAATATATTTCAATAAATTTATTCAGTTTTAAAATTCACCTTGATAAAACCCAAAAAATGGTATATGAATGCTAGCATCCATTCTCACAACAGTAGGTCAAAAATTAATTTTCACATACCTGGAAGAACATTAAAATTTTTCCAAAAAGACTCGCACTGCTCAGCAATTCATATTCACAACAAAAAACAGTAATTTTTATCATTAATGGGGAAAATAATTAAGCGTATCTGAAAACTCATAATTTTTATTCAAATGAAGATATTTTTAAATTTTAATTTGAGATTATACAACCTAAACTCCTGTTCTCTTGATGTTCGTTTTACCTTTATGTATGTTTGTTCGTTTGTACTCTCGTATGCCCGCACTCGTTGTGTATATTATGTACGTATTGTATATATATATTGTGTTTGTATTTTGGTGTGCGATATTGTAACATGACAAAACGTACATCCCCATGAGTGTATACTCGGAAATTGTATACGCAGGTTGCTAATAAACAGAAGCTTATAAGTGATGGATCATTAGAATATCTGATGCAAGTTGCAGAGCCGTTTTTGGTGCCCCCTTCGGTTATGCTAAATTCTATGCGGTGTGAGAATGAGTCTGTGTACAGTCAATAAGTTCGTGGAAGCCATGGTGCCTGGCAACCTCGGGGCACCAATCAGTTTACGAATCTATTGAATCTGGTAGTATTACAGTTCAGAGGAACGTTTCCCGGTATGCGAGCTGATATTATTCCCGCCGTTTGAGATACAAGCTTTTAGAAATATTGATTTAACTCCTTTTCAAAGCCTCACGGCTCAGGGGTGCTACGTTAGACCTTCCCTCGCGCGTCGAGATTTTCGCTCACCATTAACAGGAGGATGTAGATGCATAAGTCAAGTCTTTTCACCATAAAGTTGTATTATAATTGTATTTTAAAGTAAAAACATTTCGTTTTTTTGTAAGCAAATTTGAGGGCATAAATATATTTGTATTCATTGCCTCATATGACAAATTGTTACGCTTATTATTTTTATATTAGCTAAAATTTTAATCTTTCAGCAAAAAAGTATATTGGTTTTAATGAAATTATCCATGTTCTTATGTCATTAAACAATTTTATGCTAAAAAATAAAAGTAACCAATATAAGCACGTGAGAATTTGTAACCATTTCTTTGTAAATTCTGTATCCAAATATTTTTATAAACTGTGTTTTTTTTTCTCTGTGTATAGTCAACTTCCTGTTGATGTATTTTGCAATTAAAAGCAATTTCAATATATAGAAATAGTTTGGACTGGAAGTTAAGGTGGAATTAAAGTTGATTTCCCGAGTGTGGTGGGAATCGGTTTATTCGTTCCTGAGGTTTTGAAAACCAGCGCCAGGACGATTTTAATCATTTTGCGGGCGGTGGTGAGTCATGTAGGTTATTGATTGGTTCGAGTAACGTGGCGTGTATCGCGGAAAATGACCGATCCCGCCATTTGAAAATGTGCGTGAAGGGCGAACGGTTTTGTCTCTTCACTACCCTCTGCTTAGAGTTTGCCCTAACTGTGCAAAATATTTGACCAGAGAATTGTTGAATGGATAATTTTGGACGAAGAGGGAGGAAGCGTGGATTGTACTTCGCGCACACACACGTAAGAAGAACGATAAATCATGGAAGATCTCACTAACAGAAGTCCACTTTTGACACATAGATCATATACTTTAAAAAACGCAAATGTAATTAAATTCAAAATTATGCGAAAACAGAAAAATTAACATTCTACCAACGACCATGCGAAAATAATGTTTATTTTGCTTTACATTCTTGTAGCAATGTATGGCGTACAATGTATAGGCTATTCACGGTAAAGTGAGTTCTTTTGAAAGCCCTCTCATTCGAACTGATAAGTCACTAAATATATTTTATTTTAGTATTAGTCATTAACTTCAGAGTGCGGTGGAATATACACACTGTGTTTATTACTTACATGGAATTATTTGTTTAAAAAGGTTGTTAAAAGACACAAGATGCCTGAAAGGAAACAGTTAACTAGGGCCTCAAAAGGGCTCACATTTACCGTGAACGTCCTATAGTACGCAGTGCAGTTCTGCCTTGCAGACAAAGTGGGGCAAAGCATGAGCGTGCCTTCCCCATCGTAACGTTTCTTTGTTCGGTCTTACGCGCGTGTCTGTGCTCAGAGGCAGTGAAGATAGCAACTTGCTTTGTGTGCTCCGAGGCGCTTGAGCAATCTTTTTTCAGCGCAGGATGTTAACTTAATGTGTTTAGAGCATGCGAAATGGTTTTAGCAGTTCGTTACATTGTAACACATTGCGAGGGAACTTAGTAGGCATGAACATGTTAGATAAGAGCTAGGTTAACTTTCCTATAAGGCATATGGAACATAAAAGGAAATAACGATCACTCTCTCTCTCCCTCTCTCTCTCTC